>APFE030679317.1:0-29415 GCA_000404065.3 Pinus taeda
AGATAATAACTCCACCACTACACTATACTCTGCAATGTTGTTTGTTGTTTGACCGAGGCTTACCCCATGCATAGATACCAACTCGTCAGAGGGTGAATAGATAACGCAAGCTGCAGAAGAAATATTTCGTGTACTACGACAAGCGCCATCAGCGAAACCAATATATGTTTGGAGAGGCGTTGACATCTGCGACATCAAATGTAAAACCAAGATAAGCAGGAATAACGACGGAAAACTCATTCTCTAAGCTAAGCACACTTTAATCTAAAACACACCGGCTAGAAGAAAAAACTAACCTAACTAAAAAATCTCCACACTCGTTTTAAGCATAATACCTCTTCAGGTAAAGACCATTTCTGGGTTTACCTAAAGAGACCCTGTCAAAGTCTACCAATTCATAGGCCCCTTTCGCTAGCTTTCGCTTGACAATATAAGGACCATGCCACATAGGCACGAATTTTCCAGCGCCTAATTTATCATTTGCTTGATCGTACAATAAGACTAGATCGCCTTCCGAAAAGTTTCGAGGGGTCACATTTCGATCATACTGAGGTTTAATACGTTTGGCATGAGATTCGATCGCTAATGCAACATCGTGGCAATTCTCATCTAGCTGAGCTAAGTATAACAAATGTCTTTCCTCTTCGGAAGTAGCTGAAAGTAACTCGATGGCCATTCGCAATGACGGGATTTCGCACTCAATAGGTAACACAGCTTCCAAACCATAAACTAGTTGGAAAGGAGTGAACCCTATTGATGTTTTAACTGAGGTTCGATACGCCCACAGCGCTAAAAATAGCATGTTGTGCCAATTCGACTGATGAATCCCAATGATTCGTCAGATCATGATGACGAGAACTTTGTTGATGGCTTCAACCAGGCCATTAACTTGTGGATAATAAGGTTTTGAACTATCATGACGCAAGCCAAGTTGGTCTGTAAGTTCTGTCATCATAACATTTCGAAAATGATGCCCATGGTCAGTAATAATCGCTTGTGGAACACCAAACCTAGCAATTATATGATTGAATACGAAAATTGCAACTGTTTTGCCGTCTGCCTCAAATGTAGGCATCGCCTCGGCCCACTTAGAAAAATAATCTACCGCGAGGATAATGTACGTATGCCCCCCGGCCGAGTGAGGGTTACATGTAATATAATCGATACCCCATTTTGAAAAAGGACCAACGGTAATTATTGGGTGAAGAGGAGCAAGTGGAGCGCGCATCTTTCGATAAAAAATTTGACAATTGTGGCATTTTAGGACCGCAGTAATAGAGTCTTTAAACAAAGACAACCAGAAATAGCTAGCGCACAATATCTTTTGGGAAGTGGCATACCTAGACACATGACCGCCACATTCTCCAGAGTGACAGTCATTTAAGACCCTCTCGGCTTCCTCATGAGTGAGACATCTTCGAAAAATAGAGTCTGCCCCCAGGCGATAAAGAGTATCTCCAATAATTTTGTATTGCTGGGATTGGAATCGGACTTTTCGTTGGTCAGATCGTGAAAGATCGGGCCAAAAGGTTTGGGTTTGGAGATAGGTGATGATATCTCCATACCACGGATCTAAAGTGCTGATCAGAAACAAGGATTCGTCCGTAATGGGCTCCTCTGCCACTATTTTGGAATCAACACGGGGAAAGTCACACATAAGTTCTACGAAAACTAGAGATTTCTTTGACTTGGATTTTTCAAATTCCAAATCAAACTCCTGCAAGATGAGAATCCATTTGGAGTACTTTCCCCCCAGCAATTGTTTGGTGAAAATGTAGATCATGGGGTTGCAATCAGAAATAACCGTAGTCTTACGTAACAAAATGTAATGACGAAAACGTTGGACAGCTTGAACAACTGCCAAGGCCAATTTCTCCACATGTGAATATTTAACTCAGTGGGATTCAACATGCGACTAAGGTAATATATCACATGCTCAATACCGAATTCATCTTCCTAAACTAACACCATCCCAATGGTGGAATAGGAAGCGACGAGATACAAGAAGTAATCCTGATTGTAATTGAGAGGATGCAACAACGGTGCATGGGTCAACGCATGTTTTAACGCATCAAAAGATTTATCAGCTATCTCATCCCAAAAGAATGAAGCACTCTGCTTCAACAACCGGGTAAAACCCTTTGTAATCTCGGCGTAGCTAGGGATAAATCAACGTAAAAAGTTTGCTTTCCCTTGCAAACTTTGGAGTTGGCGAAGACTCGAAGGAGGAGGCAATTTGATGATAGCTTCGACCTTCGAAGGATCGACACGAATGCCGGCTTTCGAAACAACAAATCCCAACAACCGACCCATTTCAATACAAAACACACACTTGTGGGGATTCAAACGAATTCGATAATGCCTACACCTCATGAAAATTGCTCGTAAGTGGACAAGGTGATCAGCTCGATGTAAGGAATGAGCAGCCAAATCATCGAGATAAGGTTGCACAATGTGTTTTATATCATGAAACGCGTAAGACATAGCCCTTTGAAAAGCTGCGCCGGCGTTCTTAAGACCAAAAGGTAATTTGCAATAAGCAAATGTTCCCCATGGACAAATGAATGCCGTTTTTGGCTGATCGGCAGGGAGAATATTGATTTGATTGTATCCGGAAAAGCCATCCATAAAGGAGAAAATTTCACTGCCGGCACAATCATCAATAATTTGATCGATATAGGGTGTAGGTTAATTATCCTTTGGACATGCTCGATTAATATCCCTATAGTCGATATAGATTCTTATTGTCCCTTGCTTTTTATTCACAGGAACAATATTCGATACCCAATCCGTTAATGGGATGGGATAAATGAACGTTGCTTTCAACAGTTTTTCAACTTTTGCTTTAATCGCAACATCTTTTCGAGGGTGAATTTGACGCAAATGTTGACGAACAGGTTTAGCATCCGGGTAGGTTTTAATTTCATGAATTACGATTGCTAGATCGATTCCTAGCATTTCCTCATAGGACCAGGCAAACACGTCGCGGAATTCTTGAAATAGGGCCTTGTATGTTTTGATTTCATCGTCTGTACAAGAGGCACCTATATGAACGTTTCAATTATTCCAGGTTTAACTGAAATGTCAAGGGAATGGTTTAGAAATATTTCCCAAATTTAACTCAGATCAGAGTTTTCATTGGATTCTGAGCGTCCTTAACATATTCAGCTGTAAAGATGGATGAAAAATCATTTTCAAAACGATCGCTCTCAGGTAAGAACAAAGATCTGTGATGTAGATCTTCCCATGGTAACTGATCAACACATAGGATTTCACAAATTTGCTCATCGGATTGAAAAAGTTCGGAAAACGGTTCTAGTTCCGAGGTTAATGTTGAAAATGAGTCTTCATGGACTTCATTAATTAAGTCGATTTTGGTTGATATTGGGTCAGAAAACGACTGCACAGCCTGATATGCAAATTCATACAGACTCAAAGGCATAAGGTACCAAATGAGTCTAACTCAGTTTCAGAAGGAATGATCCAAGGATCATTATTAACGATAGTTCCTGATGAAATCATATGAATAGTCGCAGTAGAAGACGATGCGTTGATAGGAGGGAAAGGAAAAGTGCCCAGTAAACCGAATCTTTAACTAACCCTACACCAACGTCCCTATAAGGGATCATTGCTTTGCCAACGCGCTGAATACTCTCAGCAGAGGCTGGGTCAGATGAAAAGTATGACAACTGGTCTATGGTTACGATCTTTCCATTATGAGGGAACTTGATAAGCCGAAAGACCGATGAGACAACAGTTGTCATAGCGTAAGACCAACTACGACCCAAGAGAAGGTTGTAATCTAGAGGGGCTCAACCACCTCCACCTTCTAGATAACGGTTTTCCTTCAACCCCTATTGGGTAGATCCGTAAAATGAACGGATGAAACCCACGGCCATCAAAGGCCTTAAGATTGTCGGGATTGATTGAGTGAAGGAGAACCAAGCGATCTCCAACACTGTATCGACATAATGCACGTGGAAGCTTCCCTCGTCATCACAGTCCTCTGAACAGGTATGTTTTTAACTATCACTGGAATCTGGACAGCCATTTGATGGGGGAGACGCGGTGCACTATTTTCTAGATCAAAGATTATTAGGTTCGGGTCTTGAATGTCAACAGCTCTTATAGCCGAAAGAAGTAATTTGCGTTGTGCTGGGCATGATTGCAGCACTTCCAAAGCCGACATTGCTGAGGTTGAAACAGCTAAATCCTCAACAATGTTGTAATTCTGAGCTGCTCTCGCATGTGGATTGAAAGCAGATCTCCGAAGTACACCCTTAGTGGGCGGTTTGATTACTAAATCCGGGTTAGTTTTCTCGATTTGTAACGGATCGGAACCGAGAGCTGAGGTTGATGGATTGGACTGAAAAGATTCTGCTTCTTTTCCATCAACAGGACTTTAACTACCATAATCTTGCGATCGAGTCGCAATCCGTACATGAGACATCATCAAGATGGGTTCTTCATTGGCACTAGAGGATGAACCGATCATCTTACTATCTTGAGCGGGAAAAGGATCCTTCAAGACAACAGGAGTTTGGGAAATTTTGACGATTTTTGAAACCTCCGCCCGATGAGGGCAGTCTCTCGTATAATGGTCTTCATCGCAAATGAGACACGGATAACGAGGTTTGCGCTTTTCTTCAGAGGGTTCCGCTTTTTCAAGTTTCTCCTTTGGATTTTTCTCTTTATCCTTCTTCTTCTTCCCTTTCTTTTTACCACCATTTTTAGGTTTGGCTGTAGAAGATTCTACAACGTGAATATCGGCGGAAAGTTCCGGGGAAGACTCTCCTGTCGGGGAATTTGGCAAAGTTATTATCGGAGAAGAATTCTTAGAATATTTCTTCTTAGTTTTAGTATTCACCGTGCCAATCATACCATCAGCGGCATGAGACCCCGAAGGAGCAGCAGCAATTTGATTTTGACTAGGTAGGTTGGGGATCTTCTCGTGTAAAGTACCCGACTGAGTTTAAACTAAGTCGAGGTACTGGGCCTGAGCAATGAGTTGCTCTTCAGTAACTACTCCGACTTTAGCTACATCTTTAGTGATCTTAGGCAACAAGGATTTTATGAACCACTCAGCTAAGATTTGATCCGAAATATAAACCTTCACCAAATGCCGTCGACGCCTCCATTCATGGATATGATCGGAGATGTGAGTGGACGTCGACTACTTTAATGAAGTTAATAACTCAGTGCCATTGTCATATCTGACTGGCAACTAAAAATGAGTTAAAAATGAGGTTGCTAACTAACTAAAATCATAAAAAGTGGCTCGCGATAGTTCGATATACCATTTGGCCGCAAGACCAACTAGAGTGCGTTGAAACAAACATAAACGAATAGAATCATCAGAAATGGAGTTGGATGCACACTAGAGGTGATAAGTCATCATATGATTAGACGAATCCTCTCCAGGTTTATCTTCGAACTTTGGAATGTCACTGGGCAACTTATGCGGCATTGGCGGCCAATACGGAAGATAATTGATTGGATCGTTTGTAAGGCGCGCAAGTCAGGTAAATCCAAAGTTGCAATGAATGGTAAATAACGATTAGGGTCCTTGAAACTTGGGGTCTTCAAACGAGCCCCAGGAGGAGGATATCCAGGATAACTCGGAATGGGAATCACATTCGGTATATTTTGACCTCCTGGAAAACCAGGATTAACCGGACCATACTGGGGTTGTAAAGGTTGTTGATATGTATACCCAGGGTACAGTTGATACTGATAGGTTGGTTGCTGCGCAGCAGGACCATATTGAGGTTGGTACTGTCCTTGGTACGGAGGTTGAACAAATTTAGGTTGAGAAGTAACAACCTTTCTTCCTACAGGCATCTGGATCGTAGATCCAGACTGAGGTAAAGAGGTCTGAGGAGCAGATGCAGGAACAATAGAAACGGGAGCTGCTGATACTCCAGAAGAAGGTGGGGTAGATGGAGAAGATGTTGCAGTAGTTGCAGCAGACATTTGAGGCGGAGTACGAGGTGTACTAGGCCCAGCTTGAGAAACTATAGAAGGTGCAGAAGTTTGAGCCGTAGACTGGACGGGTTGTTGAGATGGACCAGCGGCCTGTCCAGGTTGGGATGACGACTGCACATTCGATTGCAAGACCTGTTGATTTTGAGATGGATCCCACACCAAATTCGTTCCGGGGTATTGACCTTGAGGATACTGAGGACCATAACCGAGTAATGGTAAGATTGATAATACGGTTGACCAGAAGGCGGTTGGTAACTTTGAGGTTGATACTGACCTTGGGGTTGATAACCCTGAGGCACGTACTGATACTGGGGTTGACCTTGAGGTACATACAGATATTGACTTTGGGGTGCATACTGATATTGAGGTTGCCCTTGGGGTACATACTGGTACTGAGGTTGACCTTGGGGTACATATTGGGTTTGGAGTTTGGGGTACATACCTATTGTCTCGTAGGTATGTATTGTCCTTGAGGTTGGCCCCCAGGCGCAAATCAAGTACCTTGAGGTTGCCCCCCAGGCATATATTGAGTACCCTGAGGTTGCCCCCCAGGCGCATATTGAGTACCTTGAGGTTGCCCCCCAGGCGGTAACTGATTGCCTTGAGGTTGACCTACATCATCAAAATTTCTTCTGCACTCAACTGTTAAGGACCACTACTTCCAGTTAACAACTTTTGTTCGATAGGACAAGGAGACGCTCTTGAAAAAGTACCAGAAATGGACTGATACCCAGCAGGAACAGAAGGACCGTCGTATAAATAGGCTTCCGGAGATTGGGAATACATGGATGACGGACTAGACATATTCAATGCAGGATATTCACCTCTAGGTGAAGGGTGATAAAAAATGCGAGGTGGTGTAAAACTGAGTCCCGGATTTTCTAAAAGATTGGTTAGTGAACGGTACCAATCAGTACTCCTAGGTGGACTATAAAAAATCAATTCATGCTCCCTAAACTCTAAAATAGGTCGATTATCCGGAAAAGGGAAGCTTTCTTCGATATCCGCAATAGCAAGTTCTTCAATCGCTATGAGACCGGCGGGAAGATCTTGGGTAATTACGGTTTTTACTCTAGGAGAACTAGGACCACTAGGAGTCGGAGAAACAAACTCTGATACGGGAGTAGGAGAAACTTCAGATTCGGGGTCAGATACGTCAGGTTCTTCACCTATATCACTAGTAGACGCAATGCTACCAGTAACCTCTGAAATACTACGGGTTGAGAATCAGAATATTCTACCAAAGAAGGTTCTCCTTCTTTAGGTGATTGATTTCTACCGCTACTGGGAGATGCGAGAACTCTCAAGCCTTTAATGTAGCTTAGTATTTCTTCAGTAGGTTGACCTCGAAGTCTACGAGAAGTTCTCAGTAAATCAGCCACATTAACAAACTCAGGGGATTCACCCCAAAGTCTACGGGAATGTCTCAGTAATTCAGCCACAGTTAAAACTTTTAACTACTTCACACAGAAACAAAGTAAAATCTCAATGAAAATCACCTAAAGTCTCTAAAGAACCAAACAAATTTGAAGCACACGCCTAAAGAATCTAAGAGATCAAACACACACAAACAGTAACTTTTCGGACCGAAAACACTAGTTGGTGATGAAATCCAACGTCGCAGAGTTCGATACAGAAATAGCGGTTGGAACAGTTACCTCGGCAACCTGCTTAATGAATAGACTGGACCAAGTTCCTCCACTTAACCGTCTCGAGTGAAGTGAACCCCCCAGAAAATCCAAGTGAGTCTAGCCGACGTCTGCTCCAGGTACAGTGGAATCTTCCCACCACCGTCACCTTAGGAAGAATCCTAGAGAATATGGACACTAAGGTTACCAATAGAAACAAATACACCTGGGGGAATAGTCTACGATCTGATACGCACGCAAGGGCAGAGTAGCAAGCTCAATCCCCTTGAAGGCTCCTTGAAATAAACCGAGGTTTACCATTTGTAATACGTGAATATTTGGCGTCTTTCCCAATGAGGAAGGATTGATTCCCACGCTGGTTCGGACACGATCTCGTGCTTCTCCTTCAAGAGGAGCTTTCCCAGAGTATAAATGCAACAATTGGATTTCTCCTACCGCAAGATAAAGCTACTTGTTTGTTTTACTTATCTTGGAGAGTTAATTACTCCCAACTCCAAGATACTAGCCTAAGCTATATTGGTGTATCAGAGCCCTAGAAACAAAACATTTTCTAGATTGATTTTATATTAAGCGTGATTTTTAGTGGTTTTTGATTAAGTCAAAAGGTGATGGAGATGAAACTTATGGTGTAAAGACTCGACACAAAATCACTATAAAGATGCACTTAAGATGACTAACTAATCTTTTCTCTTCAATGAAGTTCTAGTTAAGAAAGAGTTGGAGGATGCAAATACTTTTTAAAACACAAATCTTTCTTTAACGATCAAATCAAAAGAAGAGTATTCGTTTCAATACACTAAAAAATGAGACAACTAATTATTTCCACAAGAATTTCTCTTTTCATGCGAAAACTCAAATGCTACTAAGAACAAACTTTCTTCAAAAGAGACCTTTCATTTTTTGTTAAAAAACATTTAAAACTATAACTAAAACAATCTTTGAGAAAACTATTTAATGAAGCAAACTTAAGATCTATAAACTAACAAAACCCTATTTGAATTAAAATGCTCACAAAAGTGTTTTTGAGGATGTTTTACTTGGTCACAAGCAAACCAAGGACTAATTTGTCCAGAATCACAAATAAGTCAAGAACAACCAATTTTGTATTCCTTTTTAAAAATGAAAATCCAAACTTTCAATCACAAGCTTATCGAAGTTTTGAAAAGAGAAAACTCAAAGCAGATTTCTCAACAAGGGTAGATTTCATAAATGGTCAGACTCTCAAGAAGACTGGTAGACACTAAGGTGATCTAAAGTCCCTACAGCCTCTAAGCTTAGAGCCACTACACAACCAAATCGAAAAACAAACCCAAGAAGCAAAACTTCTAGGAATTTCACCTAAAACCCTAATGCTAATGAAATTAAACCAAGGAAAGATTTCAACCAGTCACATGCAGGTATGGGCAGAAGACAACCACTAGAAAAACAAAATAAAATTAACTAAAAGAGAAAAAGTCAAAATTTTCAAAAATTTAGCAGCGTACGCAGGTGCAGAGCTCACCCAGGTGCGGGTACACTCTGTGCACAAAAACAAAGTGCATATAGGTACGCACTGTGATATAAGCACAGGTTGTGGACTTCAACTAAAGTAATGAAAAATAAAAACAAAGCTAAATCAACTAAGTCTACCAAAAGCCACACACAACAAGCCAAAAACAGAAACCAAAAAACAAGTTTCTTAAGTCAAAGAAAAACGAGGAAAACAATTAAGTCCCCAGCGGAGTCGCCATTTTGTCACGCGGAATCAGTCGATCTTGCGGACAAGATAGACCCTCCTAGAATCTATTGAAGACCTAATGACAAACAAACCAACCAGACACTACCGTTCTCTAAATGCGCTTTATAAATAATGGCAAACAAATGTGTTTAAGGGCCTACCTCATGTCCAACGCAAGTTCGGAGATGCCTTCGCTCCTTTGATCCAAGTAAGTTCTTTCGTCGCAAACCTACAAGCACAAACAAGGCAAACAATTAAATAGCACCTGAATATCCAATATTATAAAACATATTTAACATGAAAGTCAAGGAGTCCATGAAACAAATAGCATAAGATACTTGTTGAGAAAATGAGCTTGATTGTATTAATTCAAAAGAAAAGAACCTTACAACCTTTGCCTTGACGCTATACAAGCTCCTTCCAGGGTCCAACAAGAAGTCTCCTCTACTTTGACAAGCTTCACTCACTCCCTAATGGGTCCAAAAAGGTATGTGATCTCTTCTCTTAAGCTCAAATAGGAAGTCTTGATTTCACTAGCATTTACCCTCAAAAGTTCAGCTTCTAACCTCCCTGGCCACTGACCCAATGTCTCAATTTATAGTGCAATGGAGATCAATTACCAGCTCCTCCTTCAAAGGGATAGAGTCCTCCTTCAAAGGGATAGCTCCTCTCAAGAAGGGATTAGTTCCTCCTATGATGGGATGCATGAACCACTTGGAGCGAACAATCCACGTAAAAAATCCTTCTAGAAAACTCTAGAATCAACCCAAGATGAGTTTTTTAAGATAAAAATTGTTCCTTTTAACTTTTACAGGGGTACGCACCCTCCCCTTTACATACATAGCGTATAAGTACGCAGGTATCTTGAACAAAAGGTGTGGGCCCGCAGGAAAAAGTAAGAGAAAGTGCGAAACCAGAGTTATATTGCTTTTTTGATGTCTTTCTCTCTTTTCTCAAGCTTGTTTTGAAGAGCTGAGGTTTAAGACTTGCTTAGGAAGCTGGTATAGGTGATGATAGGCCTACATCGACTGCAAATAATCAAGGTGACGATATTTTTGTGTAACAAGGCCTTTGTGAACTTAGCTACAGAGCCTTTCCCTCCTCTAAGACTTCTATCTTTGCGCTAGGCTTCTTTGCTCGTACCCATAGATTTCTTCTTCCTTTTCTTAGACTCTCTAAAACACACTTATTTATACAATCCCATGGTCTATAAACCATGGGTAAATCTCAAAAGCTGACTCAAATTTACATAAAGGAGGATAAAACCCCTTTTTGACTCTTAACTAGCTACGTGCTCTATGACCACAATTTGCAGAGAATTTTCATCTTTTAACATCAAAACTTGTCCTTTTGCCCCAAAAATGACCCCAAGGGACCCCATCCCAAAAGGCTCCCAACACAAAGGTCATGACTCGCCCTTGAAACACTTAGCTAGTGTGGTGATCTTGTTGTAAAGATCCCCCAGATCAACTTGTACGACCGCTGCCTCAGTCGCACTCTCCGTGACTCCTGCTTGACTTGCTCTACCAGTTGTTTTGTGGCTAGTCCTTCACTGGCTCGGTTGAGTTTTTGCTACGTAAGTGCCAAGTTCACCAAATTTTCCTATATGTTGGCTGAGATTAGGTAGGCTTCATCCAACTAAGGACCCAACATAACCTTAAGGACTGGTTCCTTTTTCTGCGGCTTCCACTTGAGTAAGGAGCTGCTTTGCCTCATGCAATTTGGCAAGGTGCTGTGCTGTAGCAATGATGCATGTCATCACCCTTACTTCATTGTACTACTACTGGAGCTTGTGGATCTTGGTATTCAATGTCTACATAGTGGGATCCTCCTCCAAGATCATCATCACTTCCATGGTTTGTTCAAACAAAGTTGTACAATCAGCCATAGCGGTATCCACAGTAGTTATCCCTTCCTTGACAGAAACTTCACGCTATTCCCTAGCTTCTGGCGGAGTCGAAGGTTGTGAATTAATCTCTAGTTCGATGATTTTCATATTAAGCTCGAACTGAGTGATGACCACCTCTGCCTTAGCATCAGAGATGTTCGCAGCAAGTTGCTGGATCTTAGCCTCAAGTGGTTCCTCCTCAGGTATGTGTAACTCCGGCACTGTGTGTCATGCCTCTACAACTGCAGCTGCCAGATGGGTTCTCTGTGCCTGAATTGTTTCCTTTGCCTTCAGGGCCTCTATATTTTATGAAAAAATTTGCTCATTGTGCACTCTGTTCTCACTGATTAAATTGAGGGTGTGTTGCTCCCACGCTATCAATTCTGTTGTCACACCAGTCTACAGCACGTGAAGATATTATTGGGAAGCACTGCAACATTGAGGTCGATATTTTTAAAAGTACTTACAATGATCTTGTCATCATCCAATTCCATGCTTAGGGACCCTTCATGTAGCGTGACTATCCTGAAGTCCACTGACCTGACAAGTTCTACAACCTGACTTGTCCTTGGTGCAAGTCTTGTTTGTGTAGCACCCACCTAACGTGCTTCCACCTGTATCCTACTGGTTTAGATATGCAGTTCACGTAGATCCTTCTGAATAGTACCTAATGACTACAAGTGTTGTTGTTCAAATTGTTGTAATAACTTAGTGATGGTGTCACACACTTTATCCCTCATCTCATCGAGGTCACCCTCTGTTAGCGTAATGGGATCCAATGGTGGCTTAGTCACCTTGGACTTCTTTCAAGGCCCCTCTGTCTATTATCCTCTGTACCTGTTGACCTAGAATGGAGTGATTTGTCATTCATCACCACCACCACACTCCACTGACTTCTATTCTTCCTCAATCTAGGGTGAAGGATATTTACCGCTTCTCTCGGAGTCACACTATTCTTGTTTGACCTGCTTCTTTGCATCGCGCTCTTTTTCTAATCGGGCCTTCTCCTCATCCTCCTTCCTTCACTACATGGCCAACTTCTAGACCACCTATTTTTCTGCCTCCTTTTTCTTCTTCTTTGTGCAACTCCCCACACCTTTGTTAGTACTCACATCCAGGTCAGACGAAGAATGACAATCTATTGGCCAACGCTTGATGACTTCCTAAATCGCATCATCTGTGGAAAGATATGATAGATCAAATGACTTCTTCTCTGGATCCTTCCATGCCCTGATATACACATGGTGGAAGTTTGTGTTATACTTTGCATACTCTGATAACTTGTCATACACGGTTGGGGACAACCATGGCTGTTGGTTGATGGCCATGCAAATGCACGACTCCATCAAAAACTTGAAAATGACCCACGCGAGGTCCTTCATGGCCCAAAGGGAGGAAAAATGTGTAGCCTCTAGTAAACCTGTCTCCAATGGAGGGAACTGATTATCCTCAGGTGGCTCCTAGGCAACTAGCACAATAGAGAGCAGCAATCATTCATAGTCGAAGGTCTTGTTCTCATCTTGAGCCTCGTGACGATTTGCAAGGAACTCACTACATAGATAGCATGACTAGTTGAACTTCACGCCCTTCGCACATTATGCAGCTAACGAGATCACGGGCGCTGGAACCTCATCCACACGTCACTTCCTCATGACCTTCCTAGCTAATATTTGCGTTGCAATTTTTACTGTGGGGTTGTCCTTGGGCTCCCCACATGGTAGTAGTCCAAGTTGACCTTTAGAGGTGCCTTAGATAGGTCGAACCAATGGTATAAACCAGTGGGGTGGTAGAAGCATTAACGCATTGGTGCCTCAGCTCATATGGATAATCTGCCTGGTCCAGGTGCCTCAGATAGATCGAATGAAATCCCTTGACCCTAAAGAAAAGTATACAAATGGACAAGTGGATGCTATTTCATGTTCTTTTCTTTTTTGATCCAATCTTGCTTTGATGTTATGGAGTACCCGTGTGGCTTCTTGATAAGCTCAAACTTCGCCTTCATATTCTCTACCAAGTCTCGCTCGCTTCTCTTTCTTCCAAACTCCTTGGTTGAATTCAAGTATTTTGTTGGCAGGAGCGTGATCCGGTGGATAAGCATGTCTGTGATGGAGATAAGCGCATCAAGCCATAAACACCCACCATGCACCATATCTTGTAGAATTTTTTGGTTTTGATAAGATAGAATGAAATAGTCAAAAAAAATTATTTGGAAAAAATGTTAAGTTAAGATATGGACATAACAATAGTGAATAAAATGTTTTTGAAAATATCTTGATGATGATGTCCATATCAAAGAAAATGCTAGGCTAGATGTCCTAAAAAATCAAGACAAAAAGAAAATGTTAGGTTAGAAAGAAAAGAAAACAAATAAACTTTGAAAGTGAGCAATTCTAAATGCCACTACAACTTTTCTGCAAAATAATGGTTGTGTGTGGCTTGTCATAAATGCCACAACCCATGACAGTCAAACTGTTTAATCTTGACTGCTTCATGCTTTAAATTTGATGTTATAGTTAGAGAATAAAGATTGGCCAAACTATTTAATCTTGGCAGATCAGTAGTTAGGTAGAGAATAATAAGGTGCTCATCAGTTTAATATGAGCCCTTGGATGTTATAAGGTTAGAATTAGATAGTTTTCTTTTGTAAAATTAAAATAAAGGAAAAGGGTTTGCTAGCTTAAATGCACCCATTAAGTGAAGAAAAAAATGATAAGATAAGCAAAGGGTAAGTACAAGAAAGGTTGCAGAAGTATGATAATTCATTGGACAAAATGTACATTTATCATGTTTTACCATATGTTTCTATGTCCATGATGCAATTACACAAAGAAAATGAAGGTCTACAAGATCAATTAATTAACTTCCCTCATCCCCATTCATCCTTATATTTACTAATTTCCCCTTCCCAAATTTATACAGTTCATATTCATTCATTTTCCATAAAAAACTGCTTTTCCTAAGGTTAAAATCCTTTTTGCCTAGGAAAAGTGAAAAACCCACAAAACGTTGTTTAGCCTATCTATATATATGTGTGTGTGTGTGTGTGTGAAGGAAAATAACTTATTAAAGAGCATCATATTTAGTCTATTTCCACTTTCTGCTCATATTTCATATTAACTCTAACTTATAGTATTAAAACCCTTAAAAGTTCCCTTTCCCGTATATATTAACTTCCTTTATTAAATAACCCGAAACCATTAGTTTTATTACAAAAACTATGTATTTAATAGAACATCGGATCGGTGGATCGCAAGAGATGGACCTGGACTCGATGTAAATATATTTCATATTTCATTTCCATTTCGCATCTGCCTCCATCACAAGTCTCGGCTATAGCATTACCCTCAGCCATTACGATATCTAATATGCGATGGGAACCCAGACTCGATGCAGTATTATATATGATTTATTTTCCACATCACGTCTAGCTCCTATCACATTCCTTTATGATGGGCCTTCCCCTACTAAAGTGAAATTGCCATATGTGATGAACTTAGACTCGATATCATTTATCCACCCGAATTCATAATTTTTCAAGTCCGCCATACCATGTTTTGCGAAGAATTTCTTTGTTAAAAGGTTTTTATGATTTAAATAAAGAAATAGCCTAAACCTCCATTTAACTGCTAATCTCAGTTTTAACCCATAATAAATCCATTTCCGCCATAATTAATCATTGGGACCCTCTGCGCTACTCTTTTGCTCCACCATTATTCTATTGGAAATAATACTGGGGGGGGGGGGGGTGAACCAGTATTCACAATTTAACAATCTTTCATTTCCATAAACAAATTTATATATGCTACTTCTGTTATGAAACTTGTGTGTATACGCAAATCTGTTTAGAGCAACCATCATATAACTTGGAATCTTATAATTTAGTTAGTTGATCTTTAATATGTGTATCAAAACCATATAACTAGTAATTAGATGCAGTAAACAGAATAGGAAATCACACACATGAACACAAGATATAAGGTGGAAACCCAATGTGGGTGAAAACCATCTGCTGCAATCGTCTCAATCTTTCTTTAATAAGAAACTTCTTTTACAAATTTTGTACTGGTGCAACCTTATACCAATACTCAGGCTTCTACCTACAGAAGGCTACAACCTTCTTTCATTCTCCAACTTTTTTTGGAAGGGAGCTACAACCCACTTAGCTCTTGTACTAGCTGATGTGTTGACTAGTACATAGGTGCTAACCTACAAAAGGCTACAACCTTCTCTTTTCTTCCAGGGACCATGTTTCATAAATTTTCAGACTGGACCCATCAATAACATCAATCAAACATCAAATATATCTGCATCAATCAATCTCCTTTGCACCAACCAAAACTAAATCAAACAATCACTTTTCTAAATGTTGTAACTAGAACACAATAACAGTAATGAGAACTCAATGCAGAACGTAGAACACTGCAAACAGCAAATAGAAGTAGCTAAAACATATTTCATGAGATGTACGCTACTTCAATGTGTCCAACCTACATTCATACGCCATTATCTGAAGGCAGACCTGCATATATGATATTTTTAAATGTCGAACCAGCGTGTATACGCGCCTTTGTTATATTGAACCTGCATACAAATCTGTAAAAGATGATTTAAAATTTACAACGATTCAGACATCAGTTATACCCAGATCATTAGATTTATAGGTTATGACATGTGCCAATAAAAGATCAAAACCACACAAAGATACTTCTCTTCAAGCCTAAAGATCTTGATCCATCAATAGAACTTTTCCTGTTTCAAGCGCTCAGGTTCCTCCTTGATTCAGATCCATCTATGCACCATAACCCAATAACCAGTATTCTAGATCTTGCTCATCATTAGATATTCAATGCTTGAGCACCTTTCGCTAATGATCTCCTCCTCCTTTTATAGTCTTAGGCCTTACTCAATACCATGGTCCAAAGCCACTTTAGAATCAATACCTTGGACCAAATACTTGGGGTGAATACTTTGGACAAGATATCTTGCACCAATTCCATGGGTCAAAATACCAAGGACCAAATACCACAGACCAAAACCAAGTTTTCCAATAGGTATGTGCTTTTCCTTGCGTGAAAGTGCATGTATACGCATACTCCCCTTTTGGTCTGTGAACCCACGTGTATACGCGGTTTGGTCAAGGGGAACCTGTGTATACCTCTTTTTCCTTCATTCTATGATCCTGAACTGTGATATGTCATCTGAGTGAGTTGCCATCAAGGGCAACACCTATGTCATAATGTCGAAAATATCCCCCTTTGGACTTGATGGCAACCCCAATTCATTCTCCCCCTTTGTCATCAAGGGCAAAGGGTTATGCTCCCCCTGAGTACATGCTGAATGCTCTAATATGTTGAAGTGTGCTATTCATGCTCCCCCTGACTGTAAGCAAGGTCTGCAAAAGGATGTTCTACAAGAAGAACATGACTCTATACATCATCAATGACCTTCCTATCACCAAAGACTCATACATACATCCATCTTCCAACCAAGTGGGGATATTCTAAGATTTACTCATCCACCCAACCAAGTGGGGATACATCAAAAATTTATACATGATAAAACAAGAACACTACATCATCCATCCCAGGTATAGTGGGGAAACAAAAAAGGGTCGTTACATGACCTTGATAATAAAAGTTATACATAACATAGAGACAAAATATCAAAACCAAGACTATGATAGTCATCAACAACATATGTCAATCATTGTCCAGACTAGCAACCATGATCTCCTTCTACACCTATTCCACTGAATCAAAAACAAATGTGAAATTGTACCAACATCTTCTAAGGTAATGCCAACAATGATATTAGAAGTATATTCTCCCCTTGAACCTGTGCCAGATGATCATTGTTAGACCCATATTAGACTCTTTTCATCCCGAGTCTAGCCCACTGATATTCTTCAAACCAACATATATGTAGCTGTATCCACAGAAACCGGCGTATGTACGCGGATATGCTTCATGAGACTCGTGTACAACCACTATTCTCTGAAATAGATAAGTGTCAACAACAAGATGATGCATCAACTACTCCCAGCTTCTATATGAGGTATTCAAATGTCTCTCTAGGCAGTGGTTTGGTGAATATATCAGCAACTTGTTCCTTGGAGGGAACATACTCCAATTTGACCTTTTGTTCAAGCATTGTTCCAGAGAAAATGATATTTGATAGGTATGTGCTTGGTCTTGGAATGCATGACTGGATTATTTGAAATACTGATTGCACTTGTATTATCACATAGAATGGAGATGGGCAGAGTACATGTGATCTGAATGTCTTGCAATGTTTGCATCATCCAAAGGAGTTGTGTGCAACAAGATATAGCAACCACATATTCTGCTTTGGCTTTAGATAATGCAATTGAACTTTGTTTCTTGCTGAACCAAGACAGTAATCTAGAACCCATATAGAATGAACCACCACTAGTGATTTTTCTATCATCCACGCTTCTTTCCCAATCTGCATCTATGTATGCATGAAGTGTAAGATCTGTGTTCGTAGGATACCATAAGCCAAAATTCTGAGTTCCTTGAAGATATTTGAAGATCCTTTTGACTGCCTGCAGGTGTGATTCCTTTGGATTTGCTTGAAATCTTCCAACTATTCCTACTGCATGCATGATTTCTGGTTGGGTACCTGTTAGATAGAGCAGACTACCAATCATGGATTTGTAGGTTGGTTGATGTACTGCTGTTGATTCATCATTTGTGCTGAGGCTGCATCCGGTTACCATAGGGGTACATATTGGTTTAGAATCTTCCATGCCATATTTCTTCAAGATCTACTTGAGGTACTTGGTTTGTGATAAAAAAGTACCATCTTTATTTTGTTGAAATTGTAAGCCAAGAAAATATGTGAGCTCACCAAGCAGGGACATTTCAAATTCTTTCTGCATTACCAAGGCAAAGTTTTGACTCATGGATTTTTTATTGCTACCAAAAATGATATCATCAACATACACAACAAGTATTAGCAATTTATGATTGTCAATTTTTATATATATATTTTTATTAGCTGATCCTTTTGGAAGACCTTGTTGATGAAGGTATTTGTTAAGACGATAATACTAGGACTTTGGAGCTTGTTTTAGACCATAGAGAGCCTTTCTAAGTTTGCATACGAGTTTTGGATCATTTCCAAGGATGAATTTGTTTGGTTGCTCAATATACACTTCTTCTTCTAGGTCTCCATTAAGAAAGGTAGATTTCACATCCATTTGATATACCTTGAACTTCTAAAAACTAGAAGGAGTAAGAAACATTCTTATGGCTTCAAGTCTAGCAACAGGTGCAAAAGTTTCTTCAAAGTCTATACCTTCTTGTTGAGCATACCCTTTACAAACAAGTCTAGCCTTGTTTCTAATAACTTCTCCATTTTCATTTAGCTTGTTTTTGAATATCCATTTGGTTCCCATGACATTCATATCATTAGGTCTAGGAACCAATTCCCAAGTATTATTCTTTTCAATTTGCTCAAGTTATTCATTCATGGCCTTGACCCAACATTCATATTTGCATGCTTCATTTACATTTTGCGGTTCAACGGAGGAAAGCAATGCTAGATAGCTTGAAGATTCTGTAATAGTTATTCTTGTCTGCACTCCTGCCACTTTCTATCCCAAAATTTGAGTCTCTGGATGATTCTTTTGAACATAACTGGATGGAGTCTTTTCTTCTACCCTTACCTGCTCTTTGGGTGCCTCAATGGTTTCTTCTTCAGAATTTGTTTGATTTGATGTGGAAGTATAGTCCTCATCTTCTTCATAATCTTTGGTTTTTACCTGCTTTGGATTTTTGCCTGCTTCATCAACCACAACATCAATACTTTCAACAATTTTCCCAAGTCTTTTATTATAAAACTTGTATTCTTTACTTTAGGAAGAGCAACCAAGGAGAATGCCTTCATATGCTCTAGGTTCAAACTTGCGAATTTTTTCATTAGTCCTTTTGATGTAACATTTGCTTCCAAAATCTTTGAAGTATTTTATAGTAGGAGTCTTACTATACCAAATTTCATGTGGAGTTTGAGTGTTGTTTACATGGACGTTCGTTTTGTTGAGAATAGTGACAACAACAAATGTAGCTTCTTCCCAGAAGGTTGCAGGAGTTCTAGACTCATATAGCATAGCATGAGCCATTTGTTGAACAGTTATGTTCATCCTTTCTACCACTCCATTTTTCTGAGGAGTTCTTGCTGTAGAGAATTCGCTTCTTATTCCATGTTCTTCACAGAAGTCAAAGAATTCATCCGAGGTAAATTCCCCTCCTCGATCAGACCTGAGGCATTTGATTTAGCGGTCTAATTCATTTTCAACCAAGGCTTTGAAGGCTTTGAACTTTTCAAAAGATTCATCTTTATGTTTTAGAAGTCCTATCCAACACATTCTAGGAAAGTTGTCAATGAACAATATAAAGTATTCTTCTCCACGAGGTGACTTTTTCCTAGATGGACCACATAAATCAGTGTGAACAAGTTTAGGAGGCTTACTAGCTAATCCTTCCTTCTCAGGGAAATGTGCTCTGGTTTGCTTACCAAATTGACATGATTTGCATATTGTGTTTTCTAGAATGCTGATATCTGGAAGATCACGAACATCCTTGTATATGCATGCTTTTCTTATTTGAGGGAAGCTTAGATGCCTCAATATTCTATGCCATAGCCAGTGTTCATCATTTTTGCTTAGGTAGCACTATTGTTGTCTCCCCTTGAGTATGTACAGGTCGTTTGGAGTTCTTACACATTTGATCACCATTTCTCTAGTATCAAGCTCACGAACAACACATCCATTTGATCGAAATACTACCTAATTTCCTTGATCACACATTTGACTGACACTCAATAGATTATGCTTTAAACCATCTACATACATAACATTCCCAACTTTAACCTTTTCTTTTAAGAGAAAAGAGCCTTTACCTTTTATGATTGCAGGAGTGTTATTACAAAATGAGACTTTCTTTTCTTTTTCTAAGGCATTATATGATTGAAGTCTTTCTTTATCACTTGTCATGTGTTTCGAGCATCCACTGTCGATATACCACTAATTTTATTGTCCTTCTACATATAAGGCTATTCCACATCTTTCTATTTGTGGTTCTTTCTTTCTCCATGTTTTGGGACCCAATGAAGCTTGCTTCTTCTAATATTTTTGCTGAAATTTACTCCTGCATTCAGAATCTTCATGACCGAAGTTGTTACAGATAGAGCATTATATTTCATTTTCGAGAGAATAAAAGTTATTGTAGGTCCTTTTCATGATCCTAGTCACATTCCTTTGATTTCGTGCTTCTCTAGTCATGATGGTCTTGTAAGTAACACATTGAGCAACTTTGTGTCCAAAGTTATGGCATGAAAAAAATTGGCCATTAAAGAAATTCCTGCGATTATCAAATCTACTGACCTGATGATTGTAGTTTCCATTGACATTCATTCTTGCAGCAAATTGAGACTGATTTACCTGTGGTTGGTTATAGCTTTTGTTCATCCTTGAATTAGATTGAACTTGGTTTACCTGATGATCTACTTTATGCCTTTGCTGACGATTGTAAACCTATTCACTTCTCCTTGCTACATCAAGAAAACTTTTAGAGGTTGATGGCTTCTGTGCTTGAGATACTTCTTCTGTATATCCAAGACCTGTCCTTATCAGAGGAGAGCACTACACTTTGATAATTTCATCTAAAGTTTCTAATCCTTTAGAAAATCTAATATTGAGAGCTTTTGTTTTCTCAATATCTTTTCTTAGACCCACAATTTCACATTCTAACTTTTCATTGTGTTTTTCCCTTTCAGCAAGTTGGAATGTCAGAGTATCTATAATCATACTCTTTTCTTATAAACAGATTTTAAGTTTAGAAATTTATTCATAGAGACCATTTTCATCTAAAGCATCCAAGAAATCATCATCTTCGAAAGCCATCAAAAGACTATAATCATTCCCATGTTCATCTTCATCACTATTTGATAAACCATCGCTATCTTCATGTGTATAGTAGCTCTTCTTACTTACATTCTGTTTTATATTCCATTTTTCCTATTCCTTACCTTTATCTAGCTTATCTTTATGAGGACATTTTGCTGCATAATGGCCAACTCTTCCACAAGCAAAGCATTTTAAAGGTATTTCACCTCTGAATCTTCCAAAACCCTGTTGAAGGTTCTTGACAAAGTTTGCTTCTTCCTCTCCTTCTAAAATGTTTCCCAATTCATTGAGTTGTTCTCTTCCTGAAGCCTTGAATGCGGCTTATCTCATATCTGATGGACCCCCTTTTCTCATTTCGAAAGAAGTTAGGATTCCGTGCAATCATGTCATAGTAATACTCTGAAGATTCTGCTTTTCTTCTATGGCAGAAACTTTTGCTTCAAACTTAGAAGATAGGGATCTCAAAACCTTTTTAACTATAGTAACTTCTTTTATCTCTCCACCCAATTTTTTCATGTGATTAACAATCTCATCTATGCGTAAGAAATAATTAGCTATATTTTCATCATTGTGCATTTTGAGAGTTTCATATTGAATTTTGAGAGATTGTAGTATTGCACATTTTACCTGATCGTCTCCTTCATAGCTTAGAACGATCTTATCCCATATTTCTTTGGCGGTTTTGAGTTGCATAACCTTGACAAATTTTGATTATGACAAACTCCACAATAGTGTGTTGACAGCCTTGGCATTTGTTTCATACTACTTTTTACCTGTAGTATCTGTAGGGATTGTTGATGGAAATAAGTATCCTCCTTCCACGATTTCCCAAACTTCTGTTCCAAGACATTGAAGATAGGCTTTGGTTCTTACCTTCCAATAGACGAAGTTGCTCCCATCAAATATTGGTGGTCTAATGGATCCCTCTCTTTTGTAGGTACTCATGATGATAAATCTTCCTTCAAGTGATCAAGCTTTTTCTGAAGGACCTGCTCTGATACCAATTGTTGGAAATAATACCGAGAAGGAGGGGGGGTGAATCAGTATTAGAAATTTAACAATGTTTCATTTCCACAAACATATTTATATACGCTACTTCTATTAATGAAACCTGCGTGTATACACAACTATGTTTAGAGCAACCAACCTATACCTTGTAATCTTATAATTTAGTTAGTTAATCTTTAATCTGTGTATCAGAACCATATAACTAGTAAATAGATGCAGTAAACAGAATAGGTAATCACACACATGAACACAATATATAAGGTGGAAACCCAATGTGGGTGAAAACCACCTGCTGCAATCATCTCAATCTTTCTTTAATAAGAAACTTCTTTTACAAATTTTGTACTGGTGCAGCCTTATACCAGTACGCAGGCTTCTACCTATAGAAGGATAAAACCTTCTCTCGTTCTCCATCTTTTCCTAGAAAGGAGCTACAACCCCGTTAGCTCTTGTACTAGCTAATGTGTTTACTAGTATGTAGGTGCTGACCTACAAAAGGCTACAACCTTCTCTTTTCTTTCAGGGACCACGTTTCATAAATTTTCAGACTAGATCCATCAATAACATCAATCAAACATCAAATATATTTGCATCAATCAATCTCCTTTGCACCAACCAAAACTGAATCAAACAATCACTTTTCTGAATGTTGTAACTAGAACACAGTTACAGTAACCGGAACTTAATGCAGAACCCAAAACACTACAAACAATAAACGGAAGTAGCTAAAACATATTTTATGAGACATACAGTACTTCAATGTGTTGAACCTACATTCATACGCTGTTATCTGTAGGAAGACATGTGTATACTCTATTTTTAAATGTCGAACTAGCATGTATAAATGCCTTTGCTATACTGAACCTGTGTACAGATATGTAAAAGATGATTTAAACTTCACAACTATTCAGACATCAGTTATACCCAGATCATCAGATTTACAGATTACGACATGTGCTAATAAAATATCAAAACCACACAAACATACTTCTCTTCAAGCCTAAAGATATTGACCCATCAATAGAACTTATCCTTCTTCAAGCACTCAGGTTCCTCCTTGATTCAGATCTAGCTATGCACCATAACCCAATGACCAGTATTCTAGATATTTGCCTTCATTAGATATTCAATGCTTGAGTCCCTTTGCCTAATGATCTCCTCCTCCTTTTATAGTCTTAGGCCTTACTCAATACCATGGTCCAAAGCCACTTTAGAATCAATACCTTGCACCAAATACCTAGGGTCAATACTTCAGACAACATACCTTGGAGCAATACCATGGGTCAAAATACCAAGGACCAAATACCATAGACCAAAACCAAGTTTTCCAACAAGTACACGCTTTTCCTTGCGTAAAATTGCATGTATACGCATACACGCATTTTGGTCTATGAACCCACATGTATATGAGGTTTGGTCAAGGGGAACCTACGTATACCTCTTTTTCCTTCATTCTATGATCCTAAACTATGATCTGTCATCTAAGTGAGTTTCCATCAAGGACAACACCTGTGTCATGGCGCCAAACTTGTGTCATAATGCCAACACGTTCAATCAAATCCATTCAAATCTGTTGACCCTTGTTGGAGAGGTAAATCCCCTCTACGGATAGAGGCGATCCCTACTAGCCAAGTACGGGTCTAGCAACAATCAAACAATGCTATCACGCAAGCTCCTAATTGCAAATAAAAGGTAGGTGATGAAGACCTACTTGAGATCCAATGCTTTAGTTTGTAGAAGAGACGTCACCCACATTCCTTTACCTTGGTCGGTCACGATCCTCCACTATCCACGTGAATGGACACCTGCACACAAAGAGAACAACACAAACACAAATGTGAAATCTAATATATGCAATTATACATCAGTCAGGAAGGATATAATTCAACATCAACCATTACAAGTACAATGAGAATGGAACCATAATGATAGTCATCTATTATAATAATCAACAAAGGAGAATACAACCAGCGTCCTGAAGTCAAGTCCTCCTTTGGCTGGGTGCTCAGCTACACAAGTCTTGCAAAATCTTGAGGGGGTGAGGGACAAGCTCTCTCTCTCTTTAGTGACAAGGTCTCCTTACTTAGGCAAAGCCTTATGGATACAAAGAAGGCTTCTTGCAACTCCAATCTTTTGATATCTTCCTTTCAGCACAAGTATTGCCACAAGAGTCAGAACTATCAGAACTAGAACTAGCTTGCTCAAGCCATGGAGACAAGCTTTTATAGAGAAAAAGGAAGAGATAAGGTCAATCCCCCACAATCATGGATTTGGCTTCATCACTTGGAAACTTCCATGGAATGGTGGCAAACTACTTTCCATCCAAGGAGATTCGAAGCCAAACCATCCTCACTCAACTTGGAATCAGTTTGGTGAATGAGTTGGACAGAACCTTCAGAGGTTTGAGTAGTTCAAAACTTTGCCCAAAATGGTTGGTGCGATTGCGACTCTGGGACAGAGTGCTAATGGTGCGCCCTTTCATTAGGATTTTCCCCATTGGCGCGGGCATAACACAGGGCACCAGCGCTAATGCAAAAGGGTTGTTTTTAAGGGCAATGAGCAAGAGATGTCTTAAGGGCATATGAAGCTCATGTTTAGAGGTGAATAAGGCAAGTCGTTTCAAGTCTTATCACTTCTCACAAGTCTCGGAATGGGTCCTCCAAGATGCGGGAGAGCAGTAACAGGGACGGTGACAAATTACTATGTAACAATGGTTGATCTTTTTGGATTTAATGATCATGACTTTAGTCTTGTCGGTATCAACTGTCATACCCATTGTGGAGTAGTAGACGTGAAGAGTCTTCCGTTGCTTGTCTAAACCATAATGGCTCCTTGCAAGAAGAACGATATCATCAGCATAAAGGAGAAGAGTAATGATAATACCAACGAGCTCAGTGCTTTTGCAACCCGTAGTTTCCAAACACTCCTCTAGCTTATCAATGTAAATACCAAAAAGGGTCAGGGAAAGGGGACATCCTTGCTTAACCTTGATATTACATTTAATATCTTTAAACCACCCTTTGTTGGTCTTAAGCTTCGCAATGACAGTCTTGTAGAGGCACAACATAACAATCCTCAGTTTAGGATGAACCATGATCTCTTCAAGCCTCTCCCAAAGCTTATCTCGGGGGACAATGTCGAAAGCTTTTCTAAAGTCCACAGAAGAGATTGGTTTTACTATTGCGACATTCCTCTGCGATGATCCTAAGGGTGACAAGGTGGTCAATGGTTGAGTGATGTATCCTAAAACCAGCTTTCCCTTTATCTCTTTTACCCTAGATCTCAAACCAAAAGCTAAGGTTTTTTTCTAGAATGAGCCCATAAAACTTGGCTAGGATGTGGCTAATCATAATGGTCCTATACTTAGAGGGAACGCTTTTTTCCCCATTTTTTAAGATAGGCACGATAAAACTTTGCATTCAAAGCTTAGGGAAGCCATTCTTTACAACCAAATTGAGAAGCTTGTGGACATGAGGAATGAGGATAGATTTTCCCATTTTAAAGATCTCGGCTTGGTAACCTTCAATATCTTTGGTTTTCACATTAGCGAGCTTATTAATCCTAGGCTCAACGTCTTCTAGAGAAAAAATATCATCTATAAAAGGAGTGTTTAAGATGGTGCCCATGGTGTCTGGAGAGTCATACAACTTCTTAAGATAGTTTTCCCAATTTTCTAGGGGGATAGAATGATTATCTTTAGTTTTACGAACAAGCACATCTGCCAAAACTTTTTGGGCACAACTTTAGAAAGATGGAGAAGATGCTCTTGTCTCTTATTAATATATGACCTCTTCTTCCTCTTAATGAGAGCTTTGTATATGCTTATATTCTGGAGCTTAATCCTTTCATTAGGGACATCTCTGATTGCTTTACTGGAAACTTTATAGTCTTTGTCATACCAAGGATTGAAAGTTCTATTATTTTTCATATACGAAGTCTTATTAGAGAAATTGCTAATGGTGGTGGAAAGGGTAGTAGTAAAATGGTAATAGATCTGATCAATTTTATTATTATAATTCAGGGAACCTAAATCCCTTTCCAAATCCCTTATGAAAATATCGACTTTTCTTCTATTAAAGTGAATGTGACTTTTGCTTTCACTATTCTCCTACATGTGGGTGGTATGCATAGCAAGATTGACGGATAAAGATAGAGGTATATTGTAAGAGTTAGGATTGAACCCATTTAGAAGCTCAAAGTTTGTAATATGGTTGAGGACATGGATGTCAAAAATCACATAATCCACGACGCAAATCACATAATCCACGACGTTGCTACATAGCCCATGGGAACAGGTCATCTGACCGGAGAGAGACCATTTATTGATACCATTTCAAATTATTAGGTCCTTGGAGCTAAAAAGCTTGAGAAGATCGATTTCAAATAAGTTCTCAATTATGTCTTCAAATTTTCTCTTGAATCTATTAGCTAAGTTACCATCCTCATCAAGCCACAAGGGGTTAGGGTTAGAGTTGTTACTTGACATAATAAATTGGTTAGTAGTAGTTCAAGCATTAAAGTCCCCAAGCAAAAGGATATTTCCTTCATTCCTTAGGTTGTAGATGTCTCTTTCTAAGGTATTGAAAGGACGATTCTTATCCAGGTTTTTTTTCTTATAGGATGTAGAGTTGATAGGGACGAAATAGAAAATTGCAAGAAAGATATTATTGATTGTAGAATTGGATATTTCGATCCAAATGTATTGATTGAAGGGGTCGATTTTATGAAGTCGGATGTGAGAGGAAACGATGTTCCTAATATAACAGACTATACCACCAAAACCTCTCCTAGAGGATTTCTTATTCCATGAAGACCAAAGAGTGAACCCATCAAGGTGAGGGACTTTAGATTCGTCATGCTCCCAAGTTTCAACTAAAAGAATAAGATCAATATCACTCGGGATCCAACTGAACATAGGACCTTTACACCATGGAAAACCATGACAATTACAAAAGAGAATTCGAAGTGATGTTATTCCCTATTTATCATTCGTGTTTGGGACTCTGTCTCTAATAATAGCTTTTCTATTCCCAATGATTTTCCATTTCCCTTGTTTTCTTGCCTCCTTGACCTTTTGTACTTCTTTCCTAAGTTCATATTGGTCTTCTGGAATGAGATCTTCATTTATAAAGATTCTTGTTCCTTTTAGGCTTGGGGATTTGCTAAGTATATCTAATTTATGATCATTACAACTGACCTACAAGGATTAGTTATGTTTATGCTCAAGTATCTTTCCTACCCTTATTGCTTCAGTGAGATAAGTTGTTTGAATTTGAGATTTTGTCTTTAATTGTTCTTTAACTAATTCTAATGTGTCTTCATTGCTTTGTTTTTCTATACTAGCAATTATAAGGTGTAAGGCTATTTTGTGGCACTCATGGTCGAGTACAATTAGTTTACTAATTTCCAATTTTATGGGTTTAATATCTAATTTATTCTATGTGTTATTTAGGGCTGAGTTATTATGTAGTTGTTCTTTTAGATTTTTAATCTTGCTTTTCAAAGTGTCATTTTCTTTAACTATCGCTTGTTTGTTGTGTTTGATTTCTTTAATTCTACCTGTCATTCCTTGGAGTTTAGTCTCGAGTGAGAATACTTTATTTTCTAAGGATTTGTGGTTATTGTTAACATTGTAGTTAATTCTAGTTTAAAATGGTTTTCTCTTTCTTCTCTTCGTCTTTCTAAAGATTCAATGTACTCATAAAGACTCTCTAGGGTAATTTTACTTGGTCTCCCTTTGCTAGAGGGGGGTCTATAAAGACGAGGAGAAGTACTCATAGTGGAAATAAGAAAACTTAACAAGAGGAAAGTAGGTGGGAACATATGCACCTGTCAGAGTTTGTATCAGCTCTGGTGAAAATTCCATGTAATAAAAGTTAATAAAGGAAAAATAAGACCACGGGTAAGGGACATGTATTCCAAGTAGAATGTTGGGCAAAGATATCTTAGTGGGCATCACTAGATGTGTGTTATGGCTAAGAAAAATTGGCAAATGCAATGGCTAAGACTTTGGAAAGGCAAAAACATATTTTTGGCACATTTATTTATGAAAATAAAGGAAACTAAGAGAAAAGAAAGGTAAAAGGTCATAGGTTGAATGTGAGGAGGAAAATGAAGAAATTAGAGGCCTCATTGATTAAAAGGCTTCTGAGGATTAGTTGGTAGGTTTCTCAGTGTTAATCTCTTGGTTAGTTCAAGTTTGGAGCTCTCTCATTACTCTCTCTCTCTCTCTCTCTCTCTCTCTCTCTCTCTCTCTCTCATAATCACTTAAAGTTTTCTTGGAGCACTCTAGTTTGGAGAAAAGGAAAGGGAAAGAAAGGGAAGGAAAGGCTAGCAGGATCAAGGAAAGGAAAATCAAGCAAGGATCAAGGGAAGGAAAGCAGGACTCAAGCATCTTCAGCAAGAATACTTGCAGGTAACCTTTTTCATGTGTGATTTCCTAGCTGGTTTAGACATGCATGGCTTTTCATGTTAGTGTATAGTTCTCTTTTTGTCGGTGACATGATTTTTTCGAGTAATAACAGTGGTTTCCAGCCTAGCCTTGCCTTTTTCCAGATGCCATGGTGTTGGGATGTTTATTTTGGTTTTTGAGCTTTGGTTTTCCGGATGGATTTCGGAATCCAGGGTGGAGGTGGTCTCAAGTTCCATTCCCAAAGGCCTTGGAATCCCTTAACCGATTTTTGCGGGATACATAGTAAGGCATGAGGGAAAAGTCTTTGTTTAGGGCCTAGTGATCTGGGTTTGTATTGCGTTAAAGCTTGAGAGATAATGAGACAACAAATTCCTCAAGGATAGTGATGGATTCCATATGGAATTCCAAGTTCTGTTCGGTTGTGATCAGGGCACCAGTTTTGGTGTGATCATGGTTTAATGAGGATGGAGGTGGTTTAACCTCTGGATTCCCTTGGTTGTTCTATGAGATCGCACATTCATACTTGGAATATGGCACAGGGGTGACTGGCTGAAAGAGAGATTTGGTTCAGCCATGTTTACGGTCAGGTGGTACATGGAAGTTCTCTTACTTTTGCACGGATTTATATGTAGATTTTGTTGACAATAATACTGAGAGGGGGGGGTGAATCAGTATTATCTAATTCTTTTACCAAATCTTTCTTATTTATACTTTGAATTATTTTTGCATACCAAAACCATAAATAATGAGCATGAACCAGAAAAGCAGTCAGTCAAATCAAAGAACACCAGATATAAGGTGGAAACCCAATGTGGGTGAAAAACCACC
>APFE030679321.1:0-25577 GCA_000404065.3 Pinus taeda
TTCATATTTAGAGAGTCGATAAAAGGACGAAAAGTTGACTCTAGTCTCCTTCGAATGTTTTTCGAGCACGAAGTGACAAGCTGCTCGCTTACACCTTTTCTATTTGACAGTCTGAAAAGGATCAAAAGCTGACTACTCTGGAAATCTAGGTAAGAGGGTGTGCCAAACGAACCGTAAAACTGCTTATACACCTTAGCGATTAGAAGATCACCAAGGACTTCCCGTACCACAGTCAATCTTCCCGAATGTTGTGTTCAGTGCATTACGGCTTGTAGGGCGGCAGACTCGGCTTCCTATGGATCAAAGGTTGCAAGCCTACAGGGGTCTCCCAATATATACTCGACGGTACGTGGGAGCACAATCTGTGCTGGCACCTACCATTTCACCGTGGAGGAATCACCCAACCACTCAACGATAAACTACCAGGTTTAAAGACGTCGGAACACATCTCTAACCTAGACCTCTAGAATGTGAGTGTTATGTTTCAATGCGTTGTTAGGTTCATTGAATTCATTTTACGGTTTATCTTTAATTAAGTTTCAGTTTTCAATCTTACCGTATGTGGTCTCTTGAAATTTCCTAAATGCAACTATATGCGAAAATTGTATCGTGTCATTGAATGAATTCTATCTACAGAAGAGTTGAGATTTTCATACAAACAAAACGATCACGAAAATTCTAATGCAACTAGTAACAAGAAAGGAAAATCTTTTTCTTTTCTTTTTAAAAGCAAAAATTAACACAAAATGCTAATTAATGAAAAGCAAAAAACCTTTTTGTTTTTTTTCTTTTTTTCTTTGAAAATAGTATGATGCACTTAACAGATTTCAAGAGATATGCACTAAACAGGTAATTCACTCAAAGAATCTAGAACCAATTCTGAAACATGAAAAATGACCTATTCATGCAAAGAAAACACCAAGACCTTCAAAGAACCATGTAATCTAAGTTTCAATGAAGTCAGGCAAGAAATAAACAAGCTAAGGTGAGTTACTTGCAGCATATAATGCAAAACTTGTACAACTACCAGAGGAATGTGGAAAACAACCAATAAACCGACTGGATTAGCAAATCATAAATCCGACAGAAGGCTCGACATGCAAAGCCATTAGGGCTAAGATATAAAATCGATGGACAAAGGCGAACAACTGAAGGATGAAAAGTAATCTATGCACAATTCACTTGAAAAGTGTGCAAATGTAATCTATGCACAAATGAGAATTATAATTATGCACGTGTAATCTATGCAAGAGAATTCTCAAACACAAGATGATTCTAATGTAATCTAAGAACCAGTCAAGTGCAAATCAAGAAATTGGGTGAGATTTCCAAAGATCAAAAAATAAGAACACTCAAAGGCGATTAACACTCATACCCAAAAGCAAAAAGATGCAAAATTGTGAAGAGACTGAGTCAAACCTTCAAGTAATGATCAAAGGAAATCAAATTAAGAATTTCTCAAAAGAGAGACTCAAAACCAGTCAAATAAGGGTCCAACACACTTCCAGAAGCTGTAAAAGATGCAAAAAGATACAAATCCAAGCTCAGAAGGCTGACAAACAACCTAATTGAGAAAATTAACAAGTCTGGCGCGACTGTCAGACTGCAACTCGCGATAGAAAGAGATTGGCGCGGGTTGTCTGATAGCAACAGGCGCCAACTAACGCGACTGTCAGAAGAAAAACCGCGCTAATCAAGTTTGCCAGGCAAAAAAAACAAAACAGGTAGTCCTAGGCTTGGTTTACAGTATCTAGAAAGGCTAGCAAGCAAGAAACAGCAAGAAATTCAACCCAGAAAGCTATTCAAGCCAGTAAACAAGAGAAAATTTGACATGCAAGGCAGGTTGAAATTGTTCATTTTAACTAAACCGGAGATGTGAAGTGGCGTTAATCTACTTCACTACTGCAAGCATAGGTTTCGAAGGCTATCTGCCATGCTTCAGGCTCGTCACAGTTTACAAATCAAACAAACACAAAACAAACACAAGCTTCTCCCCAGTGGAGTCGCCAAATTGTTGAACTGGTAAATCCCCTCTGCGGACAGAGGCGATCCCACTAGCCCAACACGGGTCTAGCAACAATCACACAACGCTAACACGCAGGTTCCTAATTACATAAATCAGAGATCGATCATGATGGTCTACCTGGATTCCAACGCTAGTAGTTGTAGAAGAATCACCGTTCCCTTTCCTTTGCTCCGACTGGTCATAATCCTCACGATCCTCGTGAATGGACACCTGCACATGCAAAGAATGATACAAGCACAAGCATAAAATCCAGTATATGTAATTATATATCGGTCAGAAAAGACATAACTCAAGTACCATTAAAAGACACATGAGTGGAACCATAATGATAGTCGTCTATTAATGAGTAAAAATAGAGAAAGATTACAACCAAAGGTTCTGACATTGAACCTCCTCTGACTGGGCAAGCAGCTAAATACGCCTTGCAAAGTGACCTCTTCTCTCTCAGAATTTTGGCAGCATAACCCCTCCATACTTCTCAATTCTCACTATCACTCTAGCATTACTTCAGCACTCACAAAGACTCTAGCAAAACTAGTTTGTTTAATGCAGGAGGACAATCATTTATAGATGGAGAAAGGACGAAGATACATTGTACCAGGACGCCCATTGAGGATTGGCATTATCCCTGAAAAACCACTGAACTTAGTTGTCATGGATAAAAAGATGACACTCGACCTCTATCATGAGGATTTTTCCCTCAGAGAACTTCATGAAAAGAGAGGAAAAAACATATGAGTGCGTGCTGGCCAAAAATCATAACCAAATTTAGGTGGCGTGGGTGTTGCTCTAGGACAGAGCGCCAAAGGGCGCGCCCTCTTTTGAGGATCTGAGTTATTGGCGCGGGTGAGACACTGTGTACTTGCGCCAATGGAAAAATGGCACTTTTTAGGGATAATTTGCAAAAGGTGTCTTTAGGGAACATGAAGTACATACTCAGGGGAACATAATGCAAGTGTTCTTAGGTTATGCCACTGGTCACAAGTCCATAAAAGTGTCCTCCAATGTATGAAAACAAGGGTAACAGGGACGGTGACCAACGGTGACAAATTACTGTGTAACAAGCCTTATAAACCTGTAAAACCATTTGTTGAACCTGATTTGGACCAACAAACTCTCCAAGACTTTGACAAATTGTTGAATCTTGTGTCATCACTTGATCAAGCTATGCACCATGCATATATTCGACAATATGTTGAACGTTTTTCTCTTACTATTGCAACATCTGCTCACTCTTCCCAATCTGTTAATCCAACATCCATTGGCCCTACCTCTTCTATAATTTCTACTACTCATCGAATAGTATCACAAACAATAACCTAACCTATTCCCACAAATCCTATATCTACACATACCTTAAGACCGCACATTGTTCCACCCATCATGGTTGCTCGTTATGACCCCCTGGTTTTGCCTGCCCAGTTGCATGATATGCCCCAAGACTATCAAAACATTATTCCCCAATTCAATAGCACTGATGTTATCAATGAACACCATCACATAGAATAAATAAGCAACTTCTTCGATCTTCATGAAGTAGATGAGAATGATGTAAAACTAAGGCTTTTTTCCTAGAGCTTAGGTGGAGAGGTAAGAAAATGGTTCAAAAACTTAGCATCATGTAGTATAGTTGACCTTGCTATTTTTCACCAATATTTCCTAAATAGGTGGGAAACCAAAAAGAGTCCTCTATAGATCCTTAACGAATACAAAAACCTTAAGGGAGGACCTAATGAAACTGTATAAGAGTACTGTGACAAGTTTAATAAGGTTTGTAATGCAATTTCAACTGCCATTAAACATCCCTCGGGCTTGGCCTTGATACACTTCCCAGAAGGATTCGATGTTGATATGGCTTATCAATTGAGAGAAAGAGATCCCACAACCTTAGAGGAAATGCAAGCAAATGCACTCAAAGTTGAGGCTAATTTATTAGCCAAAAAAGCTAAATTGAAATCTAAAACAAAAGTGACAATAAAAGAGGAACCTTCATATTCTTCTACCACTGATTATAAAATAGACAATCTACTTAGAATTGTGGAAAAAATGATGGATAGAATAAGTATATATGATAGGGCTCCTCCTAGAGAAAACCAAATTGGTCAAATCAGAAATCCAAACTTTAGGAGAAACCAACCCCAGATTAAACAAAGGGACCCAAAAGGTCCAGACCAACAGGTAAGACCTCCTTTCCAAGAAAACTATATAGATGAGGAGGAAGAGATAGCTGATGACATAGATGATACTCAAATAAATTTAATGGGAGTTAATGATAATAATTCAACTTTTCTTACTCAAGAAGAACAAGACCTTTTTCTACTATCCTAAGATGAAATAGAGCCTAAATAATCAGAAGAATATAAAAAGGGTTTTGAAAATGCAATTATGGAAGTCCATAAGAAATACAATCTGAGTAGGAAAACACTTGATACTCCAACTAAAAAGCCAGCTGATACACTTGCCAAGAAGAACATTGAGATTCTTGCTAGAAAGAATATTGATGTTCCAATCTAGAAAAGACCTGATATTGCATCCAAATCAATTCAAATAAATGATCCATTCAATAGCCAACCAAGAGACATATCCCAAAAGGATTTGGATGATAAACAAGAAGCTACCAATTTAAACAAAACTCATACATAATTTAATATATAACATGAATTGGCAAAGCTCAAAATACACATTCCCCTAACAGAATTGATGAACAATATGACATACAGATCCCAAGTAATGAAAGCTTTAAACATAGGAGAAAATACTGATATAGTCAATGTATCAGATGATCAACCTGAAATAATGGTTGGCCCAGAAGTCGATGGGAAACTTCAAGATGGAGATGTACGTCCATTTTAGATTAGCTTGAATATTCATGATAAAATCGTACACAATGCTAATCTTGACTCAGGGGCCTCTCATAATCTCATGCCTAAGGTAATCATGGAAAAATTGGGATTAGATATTCCCAGAAGATACAAAGAATTGTATTCATTTGATTCCGTTCAAGTAAAGTGCATTGGACCTATTAAGGATTTATGTGTCAACTTAGTCCAAATACCAGCCAAAAGTGTGGTAATGGACATAGTTGTTGCTGACATACCTCCTAAATATGGCATGTTTCTTTCTCTTTCATGGGGAGCTAAACTACAAGGAACCCTCCAAATGGATATGACCTACGCTACAATTCCATTTTTTGGTTAGAATAGGAGATTATATAGGGAAAAAATCATGAAATTCATGGTCAAAACTCAGGAGCGGCCTAATAATTATCCCTTATATTCTGTTCATTTGGACCTTGAATCATTTATTCTATATAATGATGCAAATGTACAGGAACAAGTTCCTGATAAAAAAATTGTGTTATGTTACACTGAGAAATGTCAAACACTAGTCAGTGAATAGGATAACTCAGATGACACTTTATGGAATTTGATTTTTGATGGATCTGTTAGCAAAGAAGCGTCACTCAGAGGGTCATTCCTATAAATTGAATTTCCAATGTTCTAATAACGCAGCAGAGTACGAAGCTTTAATCTCAGGGTTACTGCTTTTAAAGAAGTTGGGTGCTAAAGGAATTTCCATTCATGGAGATTCTGAATTGATAATTGAACAAATTAAACGAGAATATTCTGCTAAAAATACTAGGATGAGAGCATATAGGAATGTTGTATTGGATTTTATGGATTCTTTTATTGAATATAGTTTGTCTGTGGTTTTGAGAGATCAAAATATTCTACCTGACGGTCTGGCTACTTTGACAAGTACTTATAAATTACCATTTCATCCTACTCACCAATATATTGTCAAAGTAAAGAACATACCTGCTATACCTGATAACATTAGATACTGGCAGATTTTTGGAAATGATGCATAGATTCAGAAGTTTTTGTAGTCTAAGGATGAATTTGAAGATGATTATATATATTCTGAAATTTACTTAGAAAATATTGTACATAATAGTGTGAATAATTTGATTTGAATGAAATAGATCAGTAAAAACAGGAAACAAAAATTTTACATCTGAAAGACAATATCTTGCCTAGAGGACTAGTTCCATTAGAAGACTTGTTTGAATTTAATGATGTAGCTAACAAGCCCAAAATTGAACCTACTGGAGCTGGCGTTGAGGAATTCAATCTTGGAACAGAACAAGAACCTAAGATAATCAACCTATCCAAATCTATACCCCCAATAGAAAAGCTAAAGTACATTAAATTGTTCAAAGAATTCATGGATGTCTTCGCATGGAGTTACGAGGATCTAAAGTCCTATGACACCAGCATTATACAACATAAAATTCCCTTAAAAGAATATCATAAGCCTTTTAAACAAAAATTAAGGAGAATCAACCCAATGCTTATTCCTCTAATTGAAAAAGAGGTTAAAAGAATGTATGATGCTAAGATCATAGTGCCACTAAGATATTCTAAGTGGGTGTCTAATTTGGTTATGACTAGAAAAAATACCGGGGAAATCAGACTCTGTATTGATTTTCAGAATTTGAATAAGGCCTCTTTGAAAGACAAATACCCTCTGCCCAAGATGGACCACATTCTACAAAAGGTGGTTGGATCTAGCAGAATTTCCCTGTTAGATGGTTTTTCGGGTTATAATGAAGTCTTAGTACACCTAGACGACCAAGAGAAGACAACATTTACTACACCCTGGGGCACTTTCATGTATTGGAAAATACCTTTTGGTCTAAAGAATGCTAGTGCAACTTTTCAAACAGAAATGGATTTCACCTTTGCGGATGAAATGGGTCATTTTATATTCATATACCTTGATGACATCACTGTATTTTTGAAAACATATGAGGAACACTTAAATCACCTAAGAAGAGTTTTTGAAAACTGTAGGATATTTGGTATCTCCCTCAACCCCGAAGAAAACATTGTTTGGTTTACAAGAAGGGAAAATGTAGGGACACATAATTTCAAAGGAATGAATCAAAATAGATCCTACCAGAATCGAGCCTATATTAAAAATTAATCCCCTTAGAAATGTAAAGGAAGTTCAATCTTTCATTGGAAAAATAAATTTTCTGAGGAGATTCATTCCTAATCTAGAATTTTTTTTAAATATTATAACCAACATGTTAAGGAAAGACACTGAGGTAAAATGGAACATTGAATCTAAGCAATCATTTGACAAGGTAAAATAGGCTTTAACCTAGGCCCCGATGTTAATTAGTCCAGATTTCACTAAAGATTTTATGATTTTCTCATTTTCTTCTGAGCATACCATTGCTGCAATTCTCTTACACGAGAATAATGAAGGCCATGAACAACGTATTGCTTTCTTTAGCAAAGCTTTGAGAGATGCTACATTAAAATATGACATTATAGAAAACAAGCTTTTCCCCTTGTAAAAGCAATAAAATATTTTACAGTGTATATATTTCATTCACATATAACTACCTTTGTTCCAAATGTAGTAGTTAAAGATATTCTGACCCAAAACGATCTTGATGGTAAGAGGGGTAAGTGGATTGCTATTATATTAGAATATGACATTGAAATATGACCTACCAAACTCATTAAGGTTCAGGGGTTAGCAAAATTAATGGCTGAATCAAATTTACATGCTTTGGATATAAATTTTCTAGTGATATTTAATGAACTAGATGAGATGGTGACTCCACAGGTAGCAGAAGATTTTGCTACCTCTCCCTGGTATTCAGAAGTTATTTATGTTCTACATAATTTACAAGTTCCTCCTCGTTCGACTAAAATGAAAGCTATATTTATTAAACTCAAAGCTGTCAAATTTTGCATTCTAGATTAAAATATGTATTGGAAAGATGTTGGTAGTGTTTTACTAAATTGTTTGTTGAAAGATGAAGCAGATAAAGTGATGCAGGAATTTCATGAAAGAGACTACGGTGAACACATGTACTGGAAGACTACTGCCAACAAAATACTGAGAGTAGGTTATTATTTGCCCACTTTAGTTTCTAATGTCCAAAAGAGTCACCTCATGCCACAAATGCCAAATATTCGAAGGCAAAAGGAAACTATTGCCTTGACCCTTAAAGCCCATATCTACTGAAACTCCTTTCCAACAATGAGGCCTTGACTTTATAGGATAAATTCACCTTACCTCTTCTACCCAACATAAGTGGATTCCTATAGCCATTGATTACTTTACAAAATGGATAGAAGCCATACCTACTAGACAAGCCTATGATGCAATCATCATTAAATTCCTAAAAAAAATATCCTTTTAAGGTTTGGATACCCTAGGAAAATTATCATAGATAATGTTGCAACATTCAGGTGAAAGAGGAGGTAGATTTTTGAAACAAATATCAGATAAATTTGGGACATTCTACAGCCTATTACCCTCAGGGAAATGGACTGACAGAATCTCCCAATAAAATCTTGGTTAATATTATTAAAAAGTTGTTGTAGGAGAACAAGAAATCATGGCACAATAAACTTGCAAATGCATTATGGGCAGACATACTACCAAGAATTCAATAGGCATGTCTCCATATCAGCTAGTTTATGGAATATATGTTGTTTTTCCAACCTCGTTGGGAATTCCTGTTTTGAAAATGCTTCAAGAATTAGAGGTTGAACCAAATGATCTACAGAGGAGAATAAACCAAACTATTCACTTGTAGCAATCAAGAGAGGAGGTCCACAACAAAACTCAGTTGCTCCAGGAAAGTATCAAGAAAACATTTGACAGAAGAACGGAGGCTGATGGTTTTCAAATCTGCAATCATGTTCTGAAATGGGATTCTAGAAGAGAAGAGAAAGGCAAGAATGGTAAGTTTAACAATCTATGGATGGGACCTTACATTATTCATGCTTACAGAGGTAATATTGCATTTTTTCAGAAGGACATGGACGAAACAGAGCTACTTGGAGGACTTGCGAATGGCATGATGCTTAAACATTTTGTTTTTCAGGAGTAAAAAAAGTTTTTATAACACCCATTGTAGATACCATTTACTTTGAACTGTCATGAGTAGGTATCTTATGTTTGAAAGTTGAAGCCCATGGAGAAGGCCCTAAGATTTTAGTCATTTTTCCACCATAAATACAACAAACACAAAAAAAATCAAATGCAGACAAACACTGAAGATAAGCATTCAAGGCTACTAGTCTACTGTTCTTGACACCTCATAAGGAGAGTGCCATCCCCATTTGGAGCCACTGTTACGGTCCTATAATTTATAGAATCAAATTACGATTGAATTATTTCTTTCAGTATTTCAGTTTGTAAATAATATTGCATACTGCAAATGATTTCCAAAAAAAAGATAGAAAAATGAAAAGAGGGTATAAATAGAAAAAATAGAAAAAAGAAAAAGAAATGATGAAAGAACCCCACAAAAAAAAAAGAAAAAATGTGAAAGTGATGCCAGTTGAAGTGCCATTGATATTCCAATAGTTTTGTAGAGAATAAATTCATGAAATTGTGTGTAGCTGGTTTAAAATGGCATAATACTTTTGTTGTTTGAAACATACAATTTAATCATGGTCAAGCAAATTTCAATTTATGTCAAATAGATTAGAGCGAATAACTTAGCCAAACAATGTAATCTTGGCTGAGATTAGATAGGTAGACTAGGTGAATAAATTAATCCAACAATTTAATCTGGATTAATGTAGTTGGTAGATTAGCTTAGTGATTTGAATAGATATTCTTAGTCATTTAAAAATGGAAAAATAAACAGGGTTTGCACTCTCAAATACACCCTAATTGGTTAAGTTAGACTAGTTTAGGAAAAATGAAACTCATGTTATGAAAAGTTTATTTTAATATCTTGCTTAGTCCAAAGTTTTAAATTTATGGTAAAGATATGCGCACATCAAAATTTGTGGGATCATCGGCATTAAGCTCCGCTCATCTTACCTCCCCCGATCGCAATCGCCTTTACATCCGACGACCCTTAAGCCATTTCAGACCCCCCCCCCCCACGGTGATTCTCTTTAATGGTGGGGGGGGTAAGAAAAGAGGTTTTCCCACTGCTACTGATCTAAAATGGGGCACTAAAGGCTTCTTGTCAGCTTACAAGAACCTCTCCCACTCCAAAGCTTAAACAATTTCCAAGATCTATGCTTATGATTGATAATTTGCGGAAATAAGCACTTGAAATAGGTGTATGCTTGTGTTTGCCTTTAATTGCTTAATTGCCTTAAGTTTATTTGCTTAAGCTGATATATAAACACACATAACAATAAAATTCAGCAAATAAACAAACACATAAGACAACAATATAATATGGAGTTCACCCTGATATCTTGGGCTACGTCTCCTTGAGCTCTAATCAACTCGACTAGGTTCTTTGGGATTATGGTAATGCTTCTTTTACAAGTTTCACACTTAACTCCATTGGTTTACAACTACACCTATGGGTTTAGAATACCATCTTATCTCGCTGGCTATCCATACTCTGCAGACCGATCTAGGCTTCTATGGACTAGATTCCTTCAATCAGCGCTCTGGGCTATCTTTAGCTCCTGGCTTGCACCAACTCCCTCAGAATTCTTTTACTGTCTCTGGAATTCCTTCTTTTTCCTTCAGCACACATCAGACACCAGCAACAGCTTGATCATTTGATCTCTTTGTTGTTTTCTGGCCCTGTCTCTTGGCTCTCGGCTCTTGACTCTGACTCTCATCTCCGGCTCTGGCTCTTGGCTCTGGTTCTCAGCTCTTGGCTCTCAGTTCTTGTAAGGAGAATAACTGCCTCCAACCTCTGGTGGCGTCTCTCTGTTCTCCTCCCACTGGCTCGGATTATTACAATGTGTGAGCTCCCCCTGAGTCTCTACACAACAATGGAATTTATCCTTGAGATGGCTCGAACTCCTCGAGTCCACAAGAATAACACCTCTAGACCCGTTGGAGAGTTACCAAAACCTCTTTGGTTCCCAAAAATGCCTTCCTTTATGCTGGACCCTTCTGTTCGTCTCTTGGCCTTCTCTTCTGCGTTCTAATTCGTGTTTTCATGACACGTTCTATTTCATCATTTCCTTACAGTGGAGAACAATGATGTTTTAAAATAGAAACGGTTTGGAGATGAAAGGATCAGGGGGTGTGGTAGTCCCCACCTTCTGGCCTTTCTCCGTAACAAAATCCCCAAAACAGAGCAAACTTAAACAATATGAAATATACAGGGAAATACATTGCAAAATAGATTAATCGAGATCTCAAAGATCATCAAACTGCATCCATAATATTTCGGATCCATGCATCCATCGCAAATCACAATGTTGCATGGTCTGTTGTTCCCCTTTTCTCTACTGTGATCTGATCTCCCGATCTCCAATCACTCCAATCGATGCCTCATCGTCTATCGGCATTATCTCTATATCGCTTATCTGCGGTTGCTGCTTCCATGGTTCACAACCCTTAACTTTTAAGCTTCCTCGATCAACGATCTCCAATCAGATCCTAACCGTTGATTCCTTTTCCGATCCAATGGCTCAAAGTGCTCATCGCAATCGCTTACGGCCCAAGGTCCATTCCTTTGAACTTGACTCATTGCGATGTGACTTAATCTGGTCTATAAATTTTCCTTTTAATCCGATGGTTCGCACTAAACCTGAAACATCAAGCAGTCCGCTCAATCTCCACCGTTGATCCACGATCTCCAATCCAATGGCTAACAGCCATTTCGGGTGGCCCACTTGCACGGAGATTACCCACCTGAAAAAACGGTTTTCTCTCTCTTGCGGCGTGCTATGTGTCAGCTGGTGTATGGAATCGGGTGAAGCCCTTCCAATACCAGTTACTGCCTAAAGCCTGCCTGAAATACCGTTTACCATGGAACTCAATTCCTTCACTGTTTTGTTCAATAATCCTTTGGGTCCGCTTCATCGCATTTCTCTTAAGGCCACAGTCCAAACACACCGTTGGCTTTTCTCCAATGTGATAACAATGGATGATTGCTCCATTGTTTTTCTCCCGTATGTTGAACTTTCGGATCCAACAACCCTTCAATATTAACGCTGCATTTCTTTGATGGGCTTACTGTTTCAACGTAGTTTCCCTCTCATACTTCGATTTAAAATATTTTCGAAGAGTTGGAAGGTTTATTCAAGATCCATTTTGGATCACGCCTCCCCATTGGGAATCTTTTGGACCCCAAAAGACTGACATACTGATCTGAATAGTAGATGAGAGTAACAACATCCTCTTCTTTCAGCCTCCATACACTTGCCTTGCATAGTGCCTCTGAACCAAAGCCTTTGAACACTTCCTTCCTGGATGTTTTGGTCCTCTGGTTAAGAACTGTCTTTCTCCTTGACTGCATGCAGAACTCTTGCTAAACAGAAGGTAGTTTGAACTTCTCTTCCTTGATCATTGTTCCAATCTGGCTCAAACAAATGTGAAGTTACATCTTCTTCACAAAAATTTGCATTTGTATATGTTTGACATATTGTCAACAACAACTGTTAACAACAATAGAATTACAGACAACAACTGGATGGCCTAAATTTTTGCTTCATCAAAAGAAACAGATTTCACATCTTGTGAACACCTCCATGTCTTTACATTTGCATACAAATGATTGACTAGATAACAAGCCAACAAAACATGCCTTTAAGATAATTGACCCTTCAAGTCAAGCATGTAGAAAAAGAACTGTAGGATTCTTTTTTTTTCAAAGATGAAACACTTCATCATTATCTCCATCTTGGAGACCAAATCAATTTTTTCCAAGTCAACATTAACATTACATGCATGCTTAAAAACAAAGCAATCAAACCTTCAAGTTAATTACACACACATGTTCAAATACAAGGAAATCATCAACATCCCTGTGTTCATGCACATCATTCTCATGCATGCATTTCATCCTTCAACTTTCGCTTAAGCACACTGTACATTCGAAGTTGAAATGAATATAATGTTGCAGCAATAAAGTGAGTCTCCTACTCAACTTTTCCATTCACCCTCTTGGTAAAACCCTGCAACTTGCATTCCATTAACAAAAAAATGCTAATAGATGCATTATAACAATAGACATGCAATCTTAATTGGATAAGAACTCTAACCATTTCTTACCAATACATTTCAAAGGTGTTACCTTTGTCTGAACATCAGCATCAACATGTGAATCATCCTAAAACACATCAATCATGGAATATTTTTTTCCATTCTTACCATTCTTTATTTCCATCTTCTTCAAGTTTCGTGGAAGCATTGTTGGATTCAGAGTCCAACACTTTTCAACAATGTGTCCTTGCTTATGGTAGTAAGTGCAACACATGTGCATCTTCTCAACAACATGATTTGCCTTGGCCAATGGACCTTTGGCTTCTTGCTTCTTTTCCTTCAAAAGTTTCCTGTGTGTGGCCATTCTCTTCCAACATCTAGAAACACTATGGTTATCCAAACCACAAAAGGAACATGCAATTCTTTTCCCATGCTTATATGGAAATTTACCATGCTTTACATAAACGAAAGGAATATGATAAGAACCAGATTTATACCTTTATTTTTCACCGGTATTACCTTCATGAGGAGGTGAATTGAATGAAGAAGTAGCTCCCTTTGGAACACCATCAATCTCTTCAAGGCTTTCAGAGTTTCCACAACTCTCTGGTTCAAGTGCATGCTTATGAACACCTTCTTCCTACAAATTATGTTTCAAGCTATTTCATTCCCCATGAATACAATCTTTACACTCTTGAGGTAGAAGACCTGAAATGAAACTCCTTCTTGGAACTATTTCAATTGTCTTCATGGTAGCTTTGGAACTTTCTCCAAAGATTGTCCATAGCCAAGACCCAAATACTTAGGCCTTTCCTCAACTATTATTGGTTTAAAAATACCCTGTGCATATTTTCCCAATCCTTTTCCTTCATAGCCCATTTTTAACATCAACTTGGACCCTATACCTCTGGTATTTATTTCAAAAGAACTAACATAAATATTCTTAGAGGATTTTGAAGACAAACTGGAATTGTTTACCTCTTCTTCACACTGATACTTGACTAAGGCTTCTTTGGCAACAAGGAGCTGTGTCTCCAACTCACGCACCCTTTCCAGGTTCATATTTGCAATATGAAGTTGTCTCTCCATTTCCTGCAATTTGTTAGAAAGCAACTGCTTCTCTTCCTTCATGGAATTCAACTGCTCTCGAAGTTCAATACTCATTTCTCTCACCATATCCATCATGATGAACAAGTCTTGCTTCATGTCTTCATCATAGAATCTTGTGATGAAAGAAGAATTTGAGGATTCACTTGTAGAAGTTGTCATTATCAAAATGAATAAAAGAGCTTCAAACAAGATTAACAAAGAGCTTATTCAAGCAACCTTTTGCAACAAACCTCTTGTGCTTCAAGGATTGCTTTGAGGTCCTTTGGGATAAGAAGGATGCCTTCAGCCCTTCTTCCTTCTTGTCCTCTCCTGGACTTAGCTATCAATAGCTTTCCCTTCACCTCTGCAAACTCAAACAATAGTCAATTTACAAACAATCAAACACCTTTCAAGTCAACCAATCATATAGATTGCTCTATCAATCAAGCATTCTGATCTGATACCACTTGCATCATGATACAACGTGCTTCATGATGCCACCTGCTCCATGATACCACCTGCTCTGGTATAACTTCGCTCCGATACCACCTGATCTGAAATGGGGCAGTAAAGGCTTTTTGTCAGCTTACAAGAACCTCTCCCACTCCAAAGCTTAAACAATTTCCAAGATCTATGCTTATGATTGATAATTTGCAGAAATAAGCACTTGAAATAGGTGTATGGTTGTGTTTGCCTTTAACTGTTTAATTTCCTTAAGTTTATTTGCTTAAGCTGATATATAAACACACATAACAGTAAAACACAACAAATAAACAAACACATAAGACAACAATATAATATGGATTTCACCCTGATATCTTGGGCTACATCTCCTTGAGCTATAATCAACTCGACTAGGATCTTTGGGATTATGGTAATGCTTCTTTTACAAGTTCCACACTTAACTCCATTGGTTTAAAATTGTACCTATGGGTTTAGAATACCATCTTATCCCGCTGGCTATCCATACTCTGCAAACAAATATAGGCTTCTCTGGACTAGATTCCTTCAATCAGCGCTCCAGGCTATCTTGAGCTCCTGGCTTGCACCAACTCCCTCATAATTCTTTTATTGTCTCTGGAATTCCTTCTTTTGTTTTCATCACACTTCAGACACTAGCAACAACTTGATCATTTGATTTCTTTGCTATTTTCTAGCTTCGTCTATTGACTCTCAGCTCTCGGATCTTGGCTCTCAACTCTTGTAAGGAGAATAATTGCCTCCAACCTATGGTGGTGTCTCTCTGTTCTCCTCTCATTGGCTCGGATTATTACAATGTGTGAACTCCCCCTGAGTCTCTACACAATAATGGAATTTATCCATGAGATGGCTCGAACTCCTCGAGTCCACAAGAATAATGCCTCCAGAACCCCTGGTCGGTTACCAAAACCTCTTTGTTTCCCAAAAACGCCTTCCTCTATGCTAGACCCTTCTGTTCGTCTCTTCGCCTTCTCTTTTGCATTCTAATTCGTGATTTCATGACAAGTTCTGTTTCATCATTTCCTTATGGTGGAGAACAATGATGTTTTAAAATAGAAACGGTTTGGAGATGAAAGGACCAACGGGTGCGGCAGTCCCCACCATCCGGCCTTTCTCTGTAACAAAATTTCCGAAACAGAGCAAACTTAAGCAATATGCAATATACGCGGAAATACATTACAAAATAGATTAATCTGGATCTCAAAGATCATAAACCTGCATCTATAATATTTCGGGTCCACGTGTCCATTGAAAATCGCAATGTTGCATGGTCTGTTGTTCCCCTTTGCTTTGCTGTGCTCTGATCTCCCGATCTCCAGTCACTCCAATCGGCGCCTCATCGGCTATCGGCATTATCACTATATTGCTTATTGGCGGTTGCTGCTTTCATGGTCCGCAACCCTTAAGCTTCCCCGATCAGCGATCTCCGATCAGATCTTGATCGTTGATTCCTTTTCCGATCTGACAGCTCAAAGTGCTCATTGCAATCGCTTACGGCCCAAGGTCCATTCCTTTGAACTTGACTCATTGCGATGCGACTTAATCTAGTCCGTCGATTTGCCTTTTAATTTGATAGTTCGCACTAAACCCGAAACATCAAGCAGTCCGCTCAATCTCCACCGTTGATCCACCATCTCTAATCCAACGGTTGACAGCCATTTCGGGTGGCCCACTTGCATGGAGATTACCCACCCAAAAAAGCGATTTTCTCTCTCCTACAACATGCTACGTGTCGGCTAGTGTATGGAATCAGGTGAAGCCCTTCCAATACCACTTACTACCTGAAGCCTGCTCGAAATACCGTTTACCACGGAACTCAAATCCTTCGCTGTTTTGTTCAATAATCCTTCAGATCCGCTTCATCACATTTCTCTTAAGGCCACAGTCCAAACACACTGCTGGCTTTTCTTCGATGTGATAACAATGGATGATTGCTCCATTTTTTTGCTCCCATCCGTTGATCTTTCGGATCCAACGACCCTTGAGCATTAACGCTGCATTTCTTTGATGAGCTAACATTTCAACGTAGTTTCCCTATCATACTTCGATTTAAAATATTTTCGAAGACTTGGAAGGTTTATTCAAGATCCATTTTGGATCAGTTACGTGTCCTCCCCTTGTGATTTTGAACCCCCCCTAAAATACCACAAACAACTATCACCCTCCTCCGAAAGTGATTTCCTCCATCCCGTTGTTTCCCGCATTCCCGCCAACATTCACTTGCCACATCTTCGTTCAACCGCCACTCCCTTACTGCCTCATATCCCCCTACCTATCACTTCCTGCCAATGGTGCCACGCCTCCATCCACCTATCCTGAGTTGCCACGTCGATGGTCGTTACACCAATTTTGTTGCGGCTTCCTCCCATTGCTTCCGTCCCATCACAGAATAAATGCTCTAGAACAACCATTTATCCAACAATCCTGCTCTGGTTACAATCTATAAAAGCTCCATTTCTCCCACACTCATGTCCCTTTCTCATTCTCCTACTATTTCATTGCTCCTGAGCCCTCCGTTTTCTACCTATCAATGACTATTCATAGACGAATTGCCTATCCACGATTGTTTACAGAGGAACTCCCCCCAATATTTTCCCAAGAAATTTACTGAGACCATCTACAATTCTCAACTTGTCATCCTCCGTAACTCCATTATGCTACCACGATGGCCCCAAAAACTGCCACTGTGATAAACCCCATGCTCACTCCCCCTGTGGATTTGGACCACATTCCTCTTGTTGACAGAGATTACAAGATTGTTGAGACACAGTGTGAATTCGACCTCTTCGAATTACGTTTTTGGTTTCGTGACACGTATCTTGACCACTCTGACGAAATTAACCTTTGGAATTCTAGACTACCCTTGTTCGTTTTCCTCCAGTCCTACCATTTCCCAAAATTCTTCCTCAAATGTCATGCCTCTTATCTCTCAAGTGAGAGGGTTATCATCTCCCCTAGTGGTGAAATCATTTTCACCATTACCTCTGCAAGTATAAACCAAATGTTGCAGGTCCCCTATAGTGACTCTCTGACTCCCTTTTCCCTTGAAGTTCACAAAGAAATTTATCAAAAACTCACCTTCCCCCAGAGAACCAAAATTTTTGAGGTCTTCCTGCTAGAATATTCTCAACTCCCCAAGAAGAATCCCCCTTATCCCTCTTTTATTTTCCCTCAAAGAACCAAACATATTATCTTTGTCCGGTCTTACCCTCTTGGTTACTATTCAGATGAATGGGTAGATGAGCCTATTTTAGGCTTTCTATCCACTCTTTCTATAGAGGAAGGGCTATCAGACACCTTTGACTATGGTCACTTCCTTGCTGATGTAATTCATGAACAATTCCTTCAATTTTTAACAAAAGGAATGTTTATATATTCTTCAATTATTATGTATATGTTCATTTTCTTCCAAACAGACAGGTTTCCCTTTGTAGTATAGAAGCTCGATCAACAAGGAGAGCCTTAGTCCATTATTTTCTGGACCTCCATGATCAAAAAACAATCACAGGAGTTTAGTTTTATAGAGTTTATTGATCAGTTTGTGTATCCAACAACTTGTTTGCTGAGTGGCTAGCAAGTTCCAAGAATCAGTGAAGATATTTAGAAAGTGTTACATCTCAATGAATAGGTGAAGACAAGCAATTGGTACCCATACCAATCATTTACAGAGAATAGAGTTTATGGCTCAGAGATACCACCATATAAGCTTCCCAAGTACCTTCCAATGCAAATATTTGGTTTGCATTACATCAGGCAAATAGTCCACTCAACCAATATCCATTTTGTGGCAGCCAAGAAGAAGTCTCAATTTAGAATCAAGACAACAAAGCAACAGGAAAGGAAGCAGAACTCCTGCTGAAACAAATGCATTTCCCTCTTAGCTTTACATGGTCTTATGACCCCTTTGGGGTAATTTCTAAGCTAAGACTGGAACAAAAGGAAACTCCCTATGTGCATACCCAAAGACCAGAAATAGAGAAGTACATGAATCAACAAAATTGGGTAGAGAACACATTGCAGGAGGCTGAAGAGCAAGTGCTTTACAGGACTGCCTCAAAGACTTCTATACCCAGAGAAAATACCGAAAAGAGACTGAGAGAGGGGGACTCTCCTTTAGTCGCAGAAGTCTCAGCCAACTAATTTAAGATATATACAAATAAGGTTAAGACAGGCTCTAAGATAGACTTCCCACCACTAGAGGAAACACATGGTACCATTGTACTCTTTTGCCTTTAAACTTTTAAGTTTGATAGCAATACCATAGATTCTCCATCATCCTCGACTACTAAAGAGATTCTAGCTACAATACCACACACACCAAAGTCATCTACAAAACAGAGGCATTTGGATATTTTCCAGAGATATAAAGAGATTAAAGAGAGGAATGACAACATTCATGACAACATCTCTTCTCAATTCAGGAAGCGGTCTTCCTCAATCTAGCACAGGCTCATTTCAACCTATGACACAGAGAATGGAAGAATGCATATGGAATTCCCTGGTTCCACACCCAGAATCAACAGTTGGCTTCAAGCAGACTACCTTTGAGTTTGAGGCAAAGGATGTTCATCCTTTGGATCAAATGGACATGCACATGCAAACATGAGAAATGGTCTACTCAACCTTCACACAAACTGCCCTCACTACTTCCAAGCTACAACTTTCATTAAACAATGTTCAATCTCAGCTTAAACTAGGGAAAGTTTTCTCTCTTGCTAAAGATAACAAAATTAAATATTTGGAGGAAATGGTGATTAAAGTAGGTTTTGATCCTGGAAATTCAAAGGCCATGGAAGAAATTATTAGGAAGAAAAATGTTGACATAGCAGACCTGAAGAAGCAATTGAAGTTGCCTACGACTGAAGATCCCCAAGCAAAGGAGTTAGGAAAGACAGAGTTACAGAAAGAAGAAATACTCAAGCTACTGGTGGAGCAGAGAGCACAAATCAAGGATATGGAAGCAAAGATGAATAAGATGATCAAAGAGAAGGAGCAAATCTCTCAACTAGCAGTGGTTCCTCTTGATGCAGTACCAATTGCATCCCTACTTCAAACAAGTATTCCTACAATAGCTACAACAGTAGGAGCATCCTCTTCTGCAATACCTCCTTCTTCAACTGCAGATGATTCAATTAAGTTGTCTGAATCCCTGGAAACCATGTCTATACATGGAGAAGAGATAAAGAAACTAAGACAAGAGGTGAAGACCTTATAGGAGCAGAAAACAAGATTTGAGAATTCCCTCCTAACAGAAGTACACAAATCCCAAATACTTTCCTAGAGATTGCAACAGATGTAGAAAGACACTACCATGGGTAATACCTTGGTCCAATTCAAAGAAAATATCTGGAAAAGGATCAATGAAGATATGATAGACATCTGGTCTTCAATACAAATCATATTTGAGCAACAGGAACTGATTGAAAGATCTAATGAAGCCATTGAAGAAGTCAGAAAAAATTTGGGTGACAAACCCAGCGAAGCTACTGAGCTCATCAAATTCTTTAACTCTAAAAACAAACATGAATTAGAAGAGCTAGAGATTGAAGATAGAATAGAAACTATACTGGAGGTCAAGAAGGTGCTCACTAAGAGAAATTTGGTGAGACATCTTGAAGAAAAGTGTCAGATTTTGGTCACTGGTGCACATAGATTCTTTAAAAAGTTAGAAGCCCTCTACAAAAAGGGACTTCCTAATTTATTAGTAATAAATGGTAAGCTTAGTACGTGGTCTGATTGCAGTGAGAAATTTATGACCAAGGCCAAAGACAATTCCAAAGTTACAGGTGGAAGAATCAGCATGACAAGAAAAGCATTCCTGGAAGCGTTGTCATATGACCTGGACATTCAGTATGAAATTAAACAAATTCATTTCCAAACCAACTTTTTCTAAATATACTGAAGTGGACGAGGTTTACAGAAAGTTACTGAAGACTTTTATCCCTAGTGAGCACTGCTGGGATAAATTATGTGAATTACTAGAATAAGCAATTGATTCGATTGTACATCTCAACATCAACAACATGACAGAATTCAAAGTCCCAGACAACCAACAATTCCACGAATTTAGTGCTGGCACTCCAGACAGTTCAAATTATCCTAAATTTTTGTAATATGTTAGATTGATTCAGTTTAGGAATTCCTAAATACATCATAGTTGGTTTTGACAGGATTTTTTGTAAATATCTTATAAATACTTCTCTTTTAGAAGTATCAAGGGTTGATTACTACGTGGATTTTTGCATCCAAAATGCTATTGTACTATTTTCTATTTGATGGGTTGATTAGTAATAAAGAGGATATTCTTCACAGGATTCATGTGTTAGATTATCTAGTGATGTGCTTCTTACACTGTTAATGTCTTACTACGTTGTTTCCATACTTGTGTCTTCTGAATCTGAATTATTTTATGGAAAATTGATGAACACAATTTGTTGAAAAATACATTTTGCTTCTGACTGAAAATAATTTCTATGTTTTCTTTTGATATCATGTTAAGGAATTCTTAATTGCTCTTTAACTTCTATTTAACTTATATCTATTCTTACATTCCATTTCACTTAAATATAAAGATCCAGTTAATTTAGCTACTTTGCCTTGTGAAACTCCTTTCTAAAAGTTGAAACAAACCCCCTTTAAACTGTAGACTCCATAGCCCAATGGAAGGTTCGGGCACCTAATCAACCAATCAATTCAAAACCAAACTTCGAACACTCATAACTAGCCTAATATCTCAATATAAATAAAGTTAAATCTTACAGAGAGAGCCCTCTCTAAAGTTGGCAGGGATAGATCCCAACTTCCAAAGTAGGTTTGTGGTTACCTTTGTGATTTTCTTCTACAACCTTGGAAAATTACAGAGTCCATTGATGGATTTTCTTCGAAAACCATTACACTTCTATGGAGCATCACAATGTCCACTTCGAATTTATGCGATATTTTGTTGCACTCCCAAAATCATTTTACTGCATTCCCAAAATCATTTCACACAATTACTGCTATGAATACCTGTAAAATGTTGTAAACATCTAATATTCCATATTTTAGTTTGGTAGGGAGCGGTTGTTTGCCTGTTGTTTGAAAGAATTGAGTTTCAGCATCTATGTACACAATGTGAAACCCTATGCTCCACATCATTTGCAAGTAATCCAGAAATATTTTCTCTAGAGTTTAATATATGGAACCAGTTTCTCTGGGATTCTTAGCTTTAGTACTCTTTGGTACTCATATAAGCTTATAACCCTAGCAGATCGGGTAACTCTCTACTAGAAAACAGATTGCATGCAGACATAGTCCAGAAATCTCTGGAACTCGTGGTTTGGAAATTAGCTCTGTCAACTCCATTTCCCTTCTTCCTCTCACTTAAGGTAGAGACTAATTGCCACACAACCCTCCTTGTTTTATTAGGTTTTATTTTTTTAAACATATTTCATCAATTTTATTCACATTTTAGAAAATATATATATGTATATATTTTACTAAAATTTTAAAAAATTAAACTACACCATTGGCTCAAAGTTACCAAAGCTTCCCAATTTTATATAGCTACCAAAGTTTTCAAAGTATAAAAAGAAAAATAAATGCACACTTCGAAAGTTGAACTAGAAGCATTAGGTCAAAGCAAAGTGATCACACATAAATATGTTTGGAGTGAAGATCATGGAAGCATGTCTACTCTTTCTCTGCAACATATCATTTGAACTCCACGTTGACCATACCATGACTCTTATCATCACGACAAAATACACATTCAAACCAACACTCAATCACACCAACAAACTCAAATCATTTCATTTCCCTATTGTCCCTCAACACAAAACTTACCTTCCCTCCTTGGGAACTTAAATTATTTGATTTCCCTCTCCCCTAGACTTGACTTCACGCAAAACCTTCCCCTTGGCAATTTAAATAATTCATGTTTTCACACAAAACCTTCCCTCCTTGGAAATTTAAATTATTGATGTTTCCTTATTTTCTAGGTTGGGAAACTTTTCATTTAAAGCCATTACTTCTTGTCCCAAAAGTGATTGAAATTGAAGTATGAAACAAAGTGCAAGAAATATAATATGATAAATGGAGGACTAAGAACACAATATAAGTAAGAGTGTGATGAGTGGTTGTAAGGAATACACATGAAAAGAATGTTTACAATGTAAAGCATGTTATATTTTGTTTCTTCATGTTATTGAGATACCTCGTATTATAATATAGCAAGTAATGATGGTTTCAAAAATATTTTCCTATCGGTTAGGTCGCACAATTTTGAAAATATGGCCTGAATTAACATGGTAAGTCTAGTGAAAAACAAGTTTTTTATTATTATAAATGTAACATAAATCTAACAAATATTTCATTGTTTAGGAGAGTTGTGTCATGAATTAAGTTTTGTGAGTTAACCATATTGGTTTTGGTTTTGGTTTTTTTTGAAAAAATAGAATAGAAAATTTTAGAAGTTTTTATAGTTTACAAGTTAAAATGATTATATTTATGGCATTAATTGTATTTTTATTTTTTATTATTATTTTTCTTTTAACGTGAATTTGTTGTGACTATTAATATTATTGAGAAAGTGTGTAGAATGACACTTTTTAAATTTACTCTACTTGTATGGATTCATTATTTAAAAACTATATTATTGTTTTTTTTGTATTTACTTTATCCTTTGAATTGATTAAATAGGTATACATTTGGAAAAATGTATTTTATTGGTCGTCCTAAAAAGATAACAAATAATTATTAATTACCAATGCATTTGGTATCCTACAACATTCTAAGCAACCATGTTATTTTCAAAAAGAAATTGATGTTCATTGATTTGAAAACAATGAATCAAATAGTGTAGAGATTGTTGAAGAAGAACAATCATAAAATAAATACAAAAGAACATTCAAATCCAATTGGAAGACAAGATTTCCATGGGCACACGTTGTAAACGATTATAATGATAATGAAAGAATAAAATGTTCTTGGTGTCTGAAATTTAAGAGAGGCACTCCATTTGCTAAATATGGAAGTACCACTTTTACATTTAATGGTTTAGACATGCATGTAGAATTAGAAACTCATAAATTTTCTTTGCAACATTTGGAAGAAGAAACCAAACAAAGTAATCTTCCAATAACTAAACACATAAAACTAATGGTAGTTGTTGAAAATAAGAGAACCATATCAATAATTGAAAACATGTATTTTGTTACTATACATCATTTACTTTTAGAAACGTATAAGTCAATTTCTGACTTTACTACACATAATGCATTCCACATATTCCTCTAATGGATGAATATTTTGCATACAAAAATACACAGTAGGTATATTGGACAATTTTAAAAGGTGAGATTTTTCATAGCCCATTTCACCCAATTTTAATTAATAAAAGAACTAATTGAACAATGAAGCAACATTTGAAGATTTATATGCATACTTGACAAAAGAATGAAGGGGCCAATGCGTAACAAAATTCATATGTTTGGTTCAAAGAAAGGATGGGATAGTGTGATCTATGTATAGTGATGATATGATAATTCTTTTAACAAATATGGATCAATCTTTGAAGTTAGTTGAATTCATTTTCCATGAGGGGTATACATGAAGGTTTATTTATGAAGCTTTGTCGAGATGCTTCCCATTTATTAGATATCCATTGTATAGTTCATAAATAAGCATTGGCAACAAATCATTCTTCATCTAATTTTCTAGAGTTGCAATATATTGACAAATTTGCAAACAAAGTTTATTCATGGTTTTAGAAATCTACCAAAAGACATGGAGAATTGAAAGAGCTAATGGAATCATTTCAAATCACTAAGGTAAAGGTTTTACAAGTTCATCATATTAGGTAGCCCTCTATAGGTAAGGTCATGGAAATTCTTGTTAAACTCATGCTTGATTTATTAAAGGATTAGGAGTTAGGGAAGAAAAAAATGTATCAATTGGCAACAATATCGCAAGTACAATTTTGCATCCATTTACTTGCAGATGTGCTCATTAAGTTAAATAAATTGAAAAAAGTTCTAAGATGGGCATGATCTTAACATTGCCTTTATTAGTCCTGCTTTAGATGTTAATGTTAATATACTTCGTAAACGATTTTTAGGAAGAATATATGGGGTGCTTGTAGTGCACATTTCCTCTCTTGTAATAAAAGCATAAGGAGGAACTCTTGAGTTTGCATGTAGCATAAGTTTGGTGCATTTACATACACTGAGGTTTGAAAGTTTATGAAAGATACAAAGATTAGGGAAGCTCGATGACTGCATTTTTTTGGGAAAATATTTTGTTATGAAGGTGATTAAATCTCTACATGGGAGGTTCACATATTTACCGATACTTAATGTTGCTATGCTTTTTAGTTGTCATCCTTATTATGAAGAAATAGATGATAGAAACTCATATTTACCGATACTTAATGTTGCTATGCTTTTTAGTTGTCATCCTTATTATGAAGAAATATATGATAGAGACTCTCAACCAAAATTATGGTTGCAATGTCTTTGTAAAAAAAATAGTGTTAGGGACTCACCTGCTATCGAGATTGCTAAATGTTTGGGTAAAATAAATGAATTTATTTGTACCATTTATAACTCACACGTAGAAAATCATATGTTTGGAACATGGGATCTATGTGGAGATGAGCCTGAATGTTCTAAAGGATTTTCTTGCTTAACACAATTATGTCAAGCTATTCTTATTATTCTACAAGTATACTTGTATGTGAAAGAGGCTTCTCAAAATTAAACAGATAAGAAATGATGATAGATCAAGACTTTGATTGGAGACATTGGGTATGTTAATGTTTTTCTCTTTCGGCACACCTCATGCTCTAAATAAGGTAGATGAGAATGTTATTTTGATTGTACAGAGACAAATGAAAATCAGAAAAACTCTTCCATTATTTTCATATTTTCAATAATGTAAACACAAATGCTTTTGAAAAATATCAAATTAACAAAAGAAAAATATGTTTACTTATTATCTTTTATTAAAATATGTTCATTTAAATAAAAGTCGTAGTCTAATCAGATTATTT
>APFE030679321.1:35688-120420 GCA_000404065.3 Pinus taeda
ATTTCAGGATATATTCCAATTTTAATTTGTCCTTGAATTAAAATTCGAATTTAGTCTCACCAGCTGTTTGAAAAATAATTAATTAATTCATCTTGAATTAATTAGTTGGCGAAATTCAAACATGAAGTCTTTGTGAAGTCATGAAACAATTATCCCTTTGATCGAGGAATGTATCCCTTAATTAAGGAGATAAGGATGAGTTGTACTTGAGTTGTAATTAGTTAGCTCAGTTAACTGAGTTAAGTCCAGTTAAATTAGTTCCAAACAGTTTGTGGAACTAATTGTGAGTTTAGTCAGTTAATGCATGCGTGCATGCAACTAGTGTTCTCCAGATAACTGAATATTCTCTCATAAATAACTCATGCATGTCAGTTCAGACAAAAACCCAGTTGAGATTAAAGGCAAGGATAGAGTACTATTAGATGCAAGAATATTCCCATGAGAATATCTCTTGCATGCATAAGGAATTCATTCCTTGAGGATTGCACAGTTACTACAAAGGTCAGAGTAGTGTGTGAGGTGAGAATCACACAGGTTATAGCTGGAGGACCCAAGAGAAACTGCACAAGGAAATAGGAGGCTTGGAGGACAAAGGGAAAGGTATATGTGTTGTCTATTTTGTCTATGAGTAGCAGTGAGGGATTGTACTGAGAGCTGGATAGCTTGAGAGCTAAAGCTTTGTGTAATCCTAAGATTTTTCCACTTGTATGAAAATACAAATAGTGGGGTTTTTAGCTGAGGCTTTCCCCAGAGTATTCTTCTGTGTTTCATGTGTGATTGAATCTTCTTCTCTGTTATATGTGTTCTGTTTGATCTTGCTCATAATCGATTAAGCTTCCGCAAGTTTGATTGTAGAAGTAAAATATGTATTTTTATTTAGTACATTGCATAATCAGTTTAATCTACAGTGAGAATTTCTACACAATTGACATCCCTCCTAGCCATCATATAGAGCACGCTCAAAAATCTCCAAATCAAACCAAGTGGGGTAGCTCAACTTCTCAATATAACATGTATGAAATTATATCTTAGGAAGACATGATCCCTTTTTGTCAAATATTAGGGGCCTCAAGCCCCACCCTTACTTCATCATTTCCACCCAACGTGCATGCATTATTTAACATCCAAGAAATTGTGTCCCCTTCAACCAATAGTGATACCATATCAAATCAGTTAGAAGAAATAGACAACATTATATATATATATATATGTGTGTGTGTGTGTGTGTGTGTGTGTGTTCTTAACCAGTAAATGGCCCATCAATAGTTAGAAGAAAAGGACAAAGAGGAAGAGGAAATGGAAGAAAAGATTCCCAAGAAAGTTAGTAGGAAGCCAACAAAAGAAAAAAAGAGAAGAAACAAATAACAAACAAAATATTACGAGAATTTAAACTATTATAATAAATTCTTCAAAACATTGATCTAGAAATACCAAAAATCTTAGGGTCAATGCTACATCACAAGGCAGTAGCCAAAAACCCTTGGTTCAATACTGAACATAATGTAGAGCAATAGGTAGTTGATATGAACAAGAAATATTGAGATAGTTAATCAAGTTTTAAAAACCTACCATCCTCCTTCTAAGAGATAGATTTGGAGGCTACATAAATTTTAAAAACATGCAAACGGGAAGGGAAAAAGTGAAAAGGCACGATGTCCCATTCCAGGTGATATTTTGGGGAAATATGCACCTTGTGGAACATTCATCTCCCTCTTTTGGATGTCACATATCAAATTTAACGTTGGATATTATTAAAGTTTCATCTCTCAACAATAAAGAAAGTGATTTGATGTATTTAGTGTATACATCTTTTATACATCTTTTCTTAAGTTCCTACAAAGAAAGGAAAAAAGGTGGAACTCTCTTTTATCGCAAGAAGAATCTAGGTAATATCATAATAGCATCATTATATGGGATTTCAACATGATTTGCATATAATAAAGAAAAAGGAGGTGGGAGTACATTCGGGGGCCCATTTTGAGAAAAAATGAACAATCTTATTGTTGAATGGGACATGATGGATAGAAAACCAACCAATCAAAAATTCACCTTGTGAAATGAGAGGCTCGGGCTTGGTCACATTACAACAAGGATTGATATATTTCTTTTGCATAGTGATTTCTTTTTGTAAGAAAATCATCACATCTAAAATAATTCCCTTGGAAATTTCAATCATAAGTCAATTGCTTTGCATATTCAAGAAGTTGCAGACTTCAAGCCATTACAATTCAAATTCAATCTTACATGGCTTCAATACCCCATGTTAATGGACATAATCTCAACACCGTATCATATATGGGTCATAGTCGCTCCCATATAAATTTGGGAGAAAAAATTGAAGGCTTTCAATTTTTTTTTAAAGAGTAGGAAAAAACGAAGGATGAAGATATAAGCAATGAACTCCAAAACTAAGAAAACATGATCTTTCAAAAGTTACATAAGGTGCTTAGGTCTAAAAAGGAAATGAAACGTCTCAAATCATGTAACTTGTGACTAAATTATGGACACATAACTACATATTTCTTTCATAGACAACTAAATCCAAAATGCTTAAAAACAACAACATGAAATACATTTAGAATACAAATCAATATTATGTAACTTTATGGAAATAAAAGATTTGACCAAGACTTTCGTTGAGGATTTGAACATTGAGTATGAAGCAGCTGACTTATAAATCACTATAAATATATAAAGAATATTCTATTTGAAATTACTCCTAAACAGAATACAAAATTGATGAAATCAATTAAGGATAAAAAAATTAATGCAATTTGGGACCAAGTTCATGACAAAGATCCATTGTATGTTGGATTCACTATTCAGATATACAAAGCCTATTGGAGATTTGATCAAATCTAATTTAGAGATAATGTTGTAAATTGTACAAAAAAATGTAATCTTTGGGGACACACAAACTCCTTTTTTCCCACTCTCATTCCAAATTAGAAGTTAACCCCTCTTCCTTCTTTAGGTTTCTACCAATCTCCTTATCTAACTCTTCTTATAAGATCATGACAAAGATTATTGCAAATATGTTAAAAAATATTCTCATCAAATTCAACTCTAGTAACCAAGGTGGATTCATGCAAAGTTGGTAGAGACTAGATAACATCACTATGGTGCAATAAGTTATACACTCAGGCGAGGAGAACAAAAAGAAGGGAATCATTATTAACACTGATATAACCATCACTTTTGATAGGGTAAGCCATTATTTTTTATTCGATGCTTTTTTCAAATTTGGTGTTGTCCTTTTAGTCATTGGGTGTCATCATGCATTAGCACCCCTTGGATCACCCCCTTATTAAATGGGAGACCGTCCTCTTCCTTTAGTGGAATCCATGGCTTAAGAAAAGGCTTCCCTCTCTCTCTTGTGTTATACATCACCATGGAAAATTCTTTAAGTCAAAAACTAAGGCTAAAATAATTTTCAAGAATCTTCCTGGAATCAAAATAGTTGGTAGAGTTAGAAGTATGAAGCACTCTAAATTTGTAGAAGACACCCTTCTCTAGGGCCAAGCATCTACCATTATCGTTGAGTATTTCAAATAGGTCCTGGATCTTTTTATCACCACCTTAGGAGGTAAGGTTAGCAATCCTAAAAGTTAGATCTTTGGCTAGAATATAAGCTCTTACTTTCTTCAATATATCTCTTGAATCCTATAGTTTCCATGCCAAGAATATTTGACTTCATTCAAATATTGGGAATGCCCATTTCTTTGAGTAACCCAATGACATAGTCTTAGAAAAGCTTCATCGTAAAATTTAAATCCAAATTCCATCATTAGGGATCCCCAAGGTTGAATCTAGCAAGTTGAGTTATTTTAATAAAATCAGTCCTTATAGCTCTCTTAACCTTTTAGTGCTCCACTTTGTTGACTCCAATATAAATAATGCATGAAAGCGCTCGAGAAGTTAAGAATTTTATATTCTAAGGATGGAAATCAAACACACCAAAAAAATTATTTGCTAAGTTAGAAAATTGTCAGAGCTCCAAAAGATAGAGGTGGCTTGGTGGTCAAAGACCTATCTCTTATGGATTTAGTTTTGGGAGCTAACATTATATGGATGATGATAACATGTAAGTTGGAATAGTGGAAGAAAGTTCTATATAAGAAATATTTTAATGGAAGCTGAAAAATATGAATAGATGTTCGACTAGATAAGAAAGATGAATCACACATATGGAAGCTTCTCAAAGAAATAACTCCCATCACTCAATCCAAACTAACTTGTATTCCTAGTAATGGCAAGATTATCTATATCTAGGAGGATGACATAATGGGAAATCAACCTCTGGAAAAAAATCTTGATTTGCTTCCTTTGAAAATATGGATGGACAAATCAAAACTTCGATAGTCTATTTAATATTTCTCTTAGGTCAATGAATTTTGGTTGTTGAAAAATTCAACCAATTGGATCACCTCCTCTCCTTCTTCTTCCTCTTTCTTCAAATCTTCTTAGCACTCTCAAACGATGTGTTATATGGGATATAAACACACTAGATAAAATGGAATGGGGAGCTTCATAATACAAGGTAAAGGATGGCCACCTCCATAAGCTTCTCTCACTTCCCCTATCTTAGCATCCACTTGTTGAGAATCAAGTTTCTCACACTAACAATATCCCCTAGAATTAATATATTTTGTTGGATCATAGTCCATAGTAACCTTTTAACAATAGAAAAACTACAAAAAGGGGAATTTTGAGTTATTTGTAGTCTTCATTGTGCCTTTCTAAAGAGAAATCAATGGATCATCTTTTATTTGATTGCAATTTTACCAAACAAGTTTGTCAAATTTCCCTTGCTAGTCTCAACCATCTATTACACATGCCTAGCTCATGGAGGGAAATGTTTTCTTTATGGAGCAAGATTTACAAGGGAACTCTAAAAGACAAAACTATTCTAAAATAATTATAGACTTGTCTTCTAAAGATTATTTATTGCAAACTTTGGTTGGCTTGTAATCAGGCCATCTCCACTTAGGAGCTACATAACCCAAAATTAGTAATAGTTAAAGAAAAATGACTTCTTGTGAACATATATATTAAAGAAGTAAGGGAAAGTTGTCCCAACAAACATTGGATCCAAATGAGGAACATTGGTTCCATCAATTCTCTCTTTAGACTCAGAACATCAACTCATACATTTGTAAGACAAATTTAAGCATTCCATGGAAACTTCCTATGGATGTGCAAGAATTTCAAAATTGACAAGTCAAGCGAAGATCCTTGATTATGTTCTTTGATGGCGTGTCCAAAGGAAATCCAGGGGTGACAGGTGTCATAGGGATCATATTTGATACTTAGTGAAAAGTTGAAAATACTTTGCTGAGGGAATAGGAATCTCCACAAAGAACCAATCCAAGACCTTATACGTTATTTTCCAATGTTTTATCCTACCAAAGAAATATAGTATAAAATCTTTGAGTACCATAGGATATTCAAGCATCATTATCAAATTGTTGGTCATAAAATCAATCTAGTTTGATAAAAAACTTGCTATAATCAATGCTTGAATCAATAAGGAGATTAGCAACCTGCACAAAGTCTCATACTTCCAAATCTTGAGACAATTCAATTCCCAAGTTGATTTCCTAACTAACGAAGTTATCTCTCTTAATCAAGGGCCTTTATGGAAAAATGGGGGGTGATTTCATTACACAATCTCATAAGTCATTATGGTTATGAGATGAAACCATATCAAGCCTCAGGCACGATGATGTGATCAAAAGGACAAGGCCCCTCCCATTCACATGTTAGTATTAAACACAATCATATCTAGTGAATTCTTCATTGGGATTTATAGTTGATGAATTGGGATAATAAAGTAGTGCATATTAGAAATTTACAGTGGGCCTTACCTAGTAAGAATTTCTCTTGTTCTTTGGTTGGGATATTGGAATTTTGGTTTGAAAGCTTTAACATCGGGGACTTTTTATTGGATAACAATTATTGTGCTTTGATTCTTATAACTTGTTTGTGTTCTAGTCCTTGGAATTTGTCATTGTGCTCTAGTTCTGGCTTAGAGTGTGGTTTCTATACGTTGTTTTCTACTTTATGTCTCTCCTCACTTCTTTCTTGTTACTCATCTTTATAGCTCTTTGGATTTTACTTTCATAGAGATCTAAAGCATCAAAACTAATAGCTTGTTGGCTTGAATGTAAAAATACACAAGGTATTTGTAATAAGAATTTATTATATATATAAAATGTACAAGTGATGAATGTTACTGTTAAACACACACATGGAAAAGACAAAATAGGAAAGATAAGCATGAGATTCCATTTCTTATTCACAATGATACATATTTATAATACATAGGAGTGACCCTTGGTTTCATATTCCAAGTGGTCCCTTGGACTCCTTTTGGTTGTTCAGCTTCCACACCAACCCTTAGAGGATTAGGTGTCCAACATTCCCCCCCTTAATCCAAAGGGTTATGTATGAGTCCAAGAAGAGAGTTGTAATACAAAATGTACAAAAAATGCATGCAGCACTAGGTTGAATGTGCTCTCTGAAATGTTGGTATAAAGGGAGGTGGTTTAAGGATGACCACCAACACTGGAATGCTTAGTGCAGTTACCGGCAATCTTCCAAGTCTAGCATGAAGCTCAGGTCTTCTGCTAGAGGAAGTGCTTCTAATGTTTTGAAGAGGGAAACCTTCAACCATGAAAGGGAGGTCTCATCCCGCATACAAGGGAGAACCTCAACCTGTGATGGTTTAAGGATGACCAACAACTCTGGAATGCTTAATACAATTCCTGTAACTCTTCCAAAACTAGCAAGAAGTTGAAGTCTTCTGCTAGAGGAAGTGTCCTCAATTCTTTCAAGAGGCATCACCAACTGAAGGCTTGCTCAGGGGCATCTTTGTCTTTGGCTACAACTCTGAATCTGGTATGGCAGGTTGTGGCTCAAGCTCGCTTGATGTGACTTTGAAGCTTGTAGATGACCATCACTTCCCCCCCTGTCAGATACAAGGTGAGAAGATGAAGAGAGCTCAACTGCAATACTTTTCAATATTCGAGAACAAATCCTATTGTATGAGTGAAATATCTTCTTGGATGTTGAAGCCCATTGCCAAGAAGCGATCCATCCAAGATGAATATTTTTTCTTGCAGAAGGTTTGTTTCTGAAGCATTTGTTTGAAGAATGACTGGTTTTATGACAATGCTTACATGGATGAAGATCAAAAAAATGATATTTCATGTGGCCAACTCGGTCACAGTGTTGGCTTTTCACAATCTATTGTTGTTGCTGTGGAAGAGGGCCAAAATCTAAAACAGTTGAAGGTGAACTGCCATGAAGGAATCCAACACTCTGAAACTGAATGGGCTTTGAGTAATCTGAATTGTGAAAGGAAACCTCGTTATCATATCCAAGTTTGGTTTTGCGCTTGTTATGGACAAGCTCTTCCCAAGGTTTGATGATTAGCTTGGGAAGTATAGGCTGGACTTCTAAATCTGCATTCACATCTGCTCTTGAATCAACCTCAACTTTACTGTCTTGATTAGTTTCAGCATGTTGATGGGAGTCAATTTCTGATTCAAAAGGAGAATTGTTCTTAACAGAAACAAGTTTAGAATCGTGACTATACTTCTGTAACTCCTCTTGTTGTAGTTGTAATTCTAGCTGCAAAAAATCAATTTGTTCTTGTGCATGTTGTATACATGTTTGAATTTCTCAGAGAGAGACTTTGCTGATTTGGAATGTGTCATCAATAGCATATTGTATAAGAGTTTTCAAAATCTCTAATACTTCACCAATTTGAGTAATTTTCTCCAATGTCAAACTTACAGTTTAAAAAACTGATTACAACTACTGTACACCTACAACTCAATAGTCCACTATGAGTTAAAAGTTTTCAGCACCCACATTATTTCACTTAATATCTCAACTAATTAATAAATCACTCAAAATCAAGTCATTGACGACTTTAACTACCAATCCAAGGAGAGTTTTCTTTTATAAGAACCAATGTAGCTCATTCCATTCTAGGCACTTTCAAATATTTAAATAATAAAAATTTAGGAAGAAACAAACTAGAATGAAGGTTACTATCTTGGTCCTCAAGTTGTCTCCCTTTGTGTGCCCATGCAAAAATATGTTAGTGCCTCATAGTCGCTCTTTATTTCGACCTCAAAATATATTTTTTTTACTTTCGACCTCAAATACTGAAAGAGTGTGGATGCTATTATTACCAAAGTATTTTGGTTTCAGCACAACCTACGAGAGGCTCTCGATCTCAACTCACATATAAATTATTGAGAAACCAACTTCTCAATAAGGATAATCACATTTTCATAATCTAAAGCAAGAGCATAACCTCCAAGAGTGACAGTGGTGCATGAGGTGCATGAATTAGCTTCTTACATTTAGAACCAAGCTATGCTGTTGTATTTGGAGATTTGTTATAGATAGGACCATAGTGCAGATACCTTATAGGTCCACTTGCAGGCAGGCCTTTAGTTTGAGAAATAGGCCCTCTCTTTCCTGATGTCAATGTCGATGTCGTCGTTGTATCACAATATCTCGATTCTATGTTACAAGGCTTCGAGGCTACAACGCCTTCGACATACAAGCTCTGATGCTTTGGTGGATGATGGGCATTTAAATTCAAGCATTCCACATATCAAATAGTCATGTCATTTGCGCATCAATCTAATCAGGATTTTACATGTATGGAGGAGGTAGAAACTACACCATAACACCTTCAGTGCACAGTGCATATAAGACCAACTCACTTATATGTATAAGCCAATGCGTATATAAATATTCCAATTAGTAAATAAACCAAGTTGTCGGTGGAACAACGCATCATACAACACAGGCTTGAATTATTCACTGGAGATAGCATTATGCAATCAATCTTGGTTTGTGTGGATCTCTGGCTTGCAGAAATATCCTTTCTCGGGAGCACTTGCACATCTCATCTAAGGTGCTTCGGGTCTCTGAGCTTCTTTATATTCAAGTAACCAATAATGAGGAGGCAACCAAATGTGAGGCCTCCCTTGAATGCAAAGGCATACAAAGTCCTTAGAGGGCTCTGGATGATGATCATTTGTCATGAAATGTAGGTTCATCACCTACCTGGCGTGCCACATGTCAGGCCAATATGCCAACATATCAAACACAGCTGAGGATCTGAAGTGATGCCGGGGGGGATAGTGCCACGAGAGCCACATATCAAACACAATGAAGATACAGAGTATAATTGTTTGAGAATTGGAGATATGGGAAGACTGGTGGTATGGGGAGACCAGTGGCTTATGAGGAAGGTGATATGGGATATACCATTCAAGAGTTCGATGTAACTAGCTTCCAACTAGGAGTAGAAATACAACCAAGCGGAAGGCATTATATATTATGACAGGTTTGCGGTGATGAGTGGTGTGAGGAGCGGAGAGGATGGCGACATATGACATATATATCACAATAATTCTATTATCACAATCAACGTAATAACACACTGATAACACCGCATGGATACTCAGCGTTTACAAGCAGCGTGGAGTGGAATGGGCTGGATATATGTGCATATGAGGGGCCGAGCGGAGCAACTTCCAGCGTGGGAGGAGCAGTGCAGTGTGGGAGGTATGGAGTGGATTTTAGAGGCAGCAACGTTGCCAGCAACATTTACATGCAGCAACGTTGCCTTTCTATTAGCACTTGTCCATGAGACACTGCAAGCCTGAATCTAATGTTTATGAGTTCCTCACAACAATACCTTCTGACACACCTGGTACTTGCAGCGAAGCTCATATACCCATAGAGTCGAGAGCTTCTGATGCACCTGGTACTGGCAGCAAAGATTATATACCAATAGGGTAGAATGATAATAAACAACCCCCCTTCTGGTATCAGAGCACTGCTATACGATACCACAACATAGACAGTGTACTCTGCTCCACTCTTTTGCAGTGAGTCAATTCGTAAAATTGTTGTAGTGGCTGCTCTCTAGTGGAGATTGGTGGTGAACGACGATCATAGACACCTCCTCCAACACTATTTTGCGAAATAAAATTGCTTCGTTGTTTGGGGCAAAGTTACAATAGGTTTCAAGAGAACTATGAGAACTCTCGTCAACTATAGTGGACGTCAGGTGCGTCCCAATATGGGATGTAGGAGAAGGAGTGCTAATTGAGGGAGCCAATGGGAGTAGTGGCACCAATTTGCAATCATGCGTGTTGTCAGGATTCAGAGCGATTGACAGGCGCGATGGACGAACAACGCGACTTCTCCTACGTCTGACAATACTGCTCTCTGGCTCATTCTCAGTCAATTCGTGAAAGGTTCTTATCACAGTATGCTCATCAATGTCTAACTTGGTCAATGGAGGGTTGCCCTTCGGTTTGTAGGTGGTTAGGGTTTGCTTCTAGAAGATCTTTTCCTTGTAGTTGAAGTTTGAAGGGAATTGTGCAGCCGGAAAAGAACTCGGAGAAGTTGCATTTTTTGCTTCTTGTTGTGCAAGAGTCGCAGTAGGTATCTCTTCGGCGTCTACCATGGTGATTTCGATGGAAATCACCTGCTTGGGATTTTGGCAGAAGAATCGACCTACGAAAGCAAAATTAACTGCACCAATGAAATCTTGCAAACTCTTCTTAATTAGATTAGTTACATGCATTTATGTTTCCTCTTGTGGTGTCAATAACTCAGCTTTAAGGGGAAACACCTTGTCTTTGACAAAATTCAATACTCTCTCACGAATGGTCTCATCAGAATTCTCAATGTGCTTGAAGAGGCTTGTTAAGGATGCTTTATTGCCTTGCCTGAAAAAGGACATTAGCATTTTCTGCACAACATCTCTCTCCAGGTTTTCCTCTACTAAAAGGAGTTGTCCAAGCACATCAACAATCTTGGGGACATACTCTGGTGTGTCCTTGCACTGAAGAGGAAGTCCGTGAATTGCTTGTACTCTAATCCCCAACTCATCTTCTTTACATAGATTGAAATGTGCATTGATGAATTTGGTTGAGAGACTTGGGAAATACTTAAGAAGCATGGAATAAGCTGTGCCACCAGCTGCTTTGCCTTGCTACTTCCCTTTGTTGCTGCTATTATCCTAATATAATCACTGTCATGCTTGGATTTTTCTTTGGCTTCATTGGGACTCTCCATGTATTCATAGAGCTTCTCCATGTCGTTCGCATCTTCATTTCTTCCAAATATATTTGGATGATTGTATACCTTTCTTAGATGCATAACAACGTTGATGAGATCATCTCTATATTCATAGTCATCTCTGTTTTTAAGATCATCCTCATTCTCATCATAATCTGAAATTGACATAACCTCTTTCTGATCTTCTATATAATGTGGTGATTATTCATCAAAAGTATTTTCTTCTTCCACATTTTTCTCTTCATCATCATCAATGACTTCTTCAGCATCTTCCTCATTGTTATGATATGGTTCATCTTCTTGTTTCTCAAGATATTCCTCATCCACATCACCTTCATCTGGATCATCATCTTGATCGATATCATTTTCATATTCATCATTATCTATTACATCTTCATTTTCATTATCAACATATTAATCGAAATCTTCTTATTTTGCTTCCTCTTGTTTCATTTCTTCAACATCACTATGATCTTCATCTGCATAACTTTTCTTTAGACATGTTGCAACTTGCACATGATTTTTTTAATTGCTGAAATGCTTCTTGAATTTTATTAAATTTCTCAACGCATTCAGGATGTGAACGTAATGGCACATTGTGCGACAAATAACGTTCAAAGACTCGCATGATTATATTGTCTGGCATGGCTTCGATGCCATTGAAGCATCAAAAGTAATAACTTGTTGGCTTGAATGTAAAAATACACGAGGTATGTATATGTGTGTGTGTGTGTGTCCTTTCGTGATTGGGCATGTCTTTTAGACATGCCTTTTCACTTAACTTAATGACTATTTAACATAATCAATATTTGATTATTTAATATTTACATTTATTTTATTTATTTACTTGTTATGAATTATATTCATAACAAAAGCTCATGAAATTTAATGCATGAAGAGTTTATTTAATGCAATAGAGCCTCTTTTTTCTCAATGATTTCTAAGAGTCATGAAAATGAACATCAATTCACTTGAAAAAAATGCAACAATTATGACGTTCTAGTTTAACAAAGGCAAAAAATAGATGCCACAAAAGCATATGTAATATGTTAAAAAACATGGCCATCAACCTCCATAAATATTCTCACTCATAGCCTCCAACCATAGGATATCAACCAATTTTCTTCAAGTGAATCTTATGGAGGAGGAGACAATAAGTCAAATGTTAAAAGACATAAACATTGGCCAACATAACTCTCTGGCTTCTAATATAAAGTAGACAGAAGCTAACCAACATTGTGTTTTTCATTAATCTACATGTTTTATAAAACAATTAAAATATTAAATATCGTGTTTAAATAATATTCCTATGAGAATAACTAAGATATTGCGGACCTTTACAAACTCGTTTATATCAGAAGCTAACAATTTTCTATAAAACTTTACAAAAATAATACTCATATGTTTATCACACATTAGGTATACAGTTGACTTTATATTAACTTTGTAAAATACGTCTTTGTAAAATACGTCAAATATTTTCTAATTTGTTAATGTATAACTTTGAAAACTAATTTTTTTATTTACTATTATTTATTTTATTCAAATTTATTTGTCATACTATTGGTTATCTATTTTAACATGTTATTGGCTAATGCTTAATTTAAAGAGCCAAGAGTCCAGGAGTCATGTCACAAAGCAGTAAGTGCTTGTTGGTTGCCCCTCAATAACGTCTAATTGTACTCCTAATAACGTACACAATTTCTTTTAGTATTGTAAATGAAAGTTGACTAAACTACTTCTAGTTCCGATTAATGTACGCAAATTTTCCACCATAAAAGAGATATGCAATCAATGAAATGACATTAAATATTAAGGACAAATAAATTTAAAAAGTCATATCATCTGAGGCCATAACATCTCTGGCCGCCAATATTGTGCTACTTAAGTTACCCGAGAAAGATCCAAAACCGACGCTTGAAATTAATTAAGAGCCCTGAAGCTTGGCTACTCTTATTTATGCTACCATAGGAATTTTAATGACCGTTGACATGGCAGCGTTTAACACTATTTAACACTATATAATACTTCCGTGCAGTTTTTTTTTCTCTCATCACCGTGCGGGGTGTTATATGGTGTTAAACACTCCCTAATGTCAGACGCATTAAAATTCCTATCGTCGCACATTTAGCGATGTCTAGTTATGGCACAACAGAAAAAAGACTTAGGAGGGAGGGTGGATGCATTTAATTCCACATGTTACACAGCAAAAAAAAGACATTAGGAGAGAAGGTGGATGCATTTAATTCCACATTTTATTATTTATTTTATAGTTATTTGTTTACAACCGTGTAGACAAAAACATGGCCGGATAATAATTTTTTTACAAAAAGCTTTAAATATAATTCTAATATATAGTTTTTTTAATTAATAAAATATATTTTAATAATAAAAACCTTAAAATTAATAATCATCATTTCAGGACGAAAGACTTAAAAAAATCATTATTAACTTATTTAACTTTATATAATTTAATATCTATTTTACTATAAATTTATAATGTATAATATTTATTTATGTGAAACTATATAATTTCTAGCTATATTAATACTGATAAATTTTGAATATTATTAAATTATTAAATTTAAAAATTTATTAAGTTTTATTTTAGACAAAAATAAGAACTTTTCAAAACCCAACACAATTAATTCTAGTTTCATTGATCAAATTTATGTAGCTTAAGTCAATGGAATCATAACTATAGTATAACATGGTTAACAAGTTCAATCATATTCAACCATGGTTATTCATAGTTCATATGGGCAACACAATCAACTATAGTCAACATGGTCAACCATATACATCTATAGTTACATGTTGGCAACTATAGTAACTATAGTCAAACAAGCCCAATAATGGTCAAACTATACAATGGTCAATAATGGTCAATCAAACTCAACAATGTTCAACCATTATCAACTATAGTCAATATTGTCAACCATATTTATCTATAGTTAAACATTAACAACTATGCTCAACCACATTAGCCCATAGTCACCCATGGCCAACCATGTTCATCCATAATCAACTATGGTTGACCATAATTAACCATGGTCAAATAAACTCAATTATGGTCAATCATGGGCAACAACACAAGCATATTCATCCATCCTTAAACCACCTCAACAATGGTTAACCATGCACATAATGTTCGTCCATGGTTATCATGGCCAACCATATTCATATATGGTTAAATATTGACAACCATGAGTTATTGAGAGACTTTTAAATAATAAATAACTAATTTACATCTAATTTTTACAAGTAGTTGAAAAAATATTAGACAACTACTCCAAAAAATTATAAAAGATATACTCATTATAAGTTTATCAATATGTCACATACTAAAATTGAATCTTGTTTTTTACTTTATTTAACTATATTTAAACTAAACCGCAAAGAATACCTGCCATGTAACACATTTTTCCCCCTTCGGAAAAATCGTAATTTTCATTGATATAGGAAAATTACATATTGTAGATGCAGTTGCATATGCTATATGGTGAGGCCTTTTGCTTATCAAAAAATAGAGTGTATCAAAAATAGATATGTAATTCTCCACACAGGGAGAAACTTGACTGGTTGTGTTTTGAGTGGTCAAAAATAAGTCTCCACGCAGGGAGTATCTGTTATCTGTCATATATATACATCTAGAGTATTGAAATATACAATGCTCTGATAAATTAAGCAAAATAAAAACATGTAAAAAAACAGGCCCCTCAGAGCCTAATTATGTTGTGTGGTCCATATAAGGGCGATGGTAATATTGGTATTGTTTGCCATCCCTCTGCTCCTGTATCATCCATGTACCACGAGGTCAATTCACAACTTCCTTGGATAACTAATCGGCAAGCTGGCTGTGTTCCCTGTAGATATGGAAACAAACAAAATGGTCAATTGTTGAGTTGCTTATCTAGTTTATAACATTCTTGGAGTCCCCAAAAATTTGTATTTTTCTACATTGTTTCTCTATGGAAAAGTGTAGGAGATGTCTTACGGTGATCAGCTCAGAGTAGTTATTGGTGCCCCTTCCGAGACCCATTTGTATTTTAAAGTAGTGTGGTCTGAGAGATATAGTATGGTGCGCCCCCTCCCCCCCCACCCCATCCCACATCTGCATCCTGTGCAGATCCATCGAAATACCGCCCAGGGGTGTTCTCGGTTGATGACCTCAGGGACAATGTTCCTAGAGGCAGTGGCCACCTCATCGTCAAGTATGGAGATGTAGGTGGCCTGTATATGGGCAGAGATGGAGGGCTAATGAGGAAGGGTATTATGGAAGATGTGTTGATTCCGTGCAATCTGAATCACCCGATAGAGGAGCAGGGGAAGGTTCCTGGCCTTATTCGGAGCTGCATTACTCCACCATGTTGTCCATGCATCCAAGACGGAGGTACCCTACCACTGACATTATATATTGAATGATCGGAGGGTAGTGTTCCAAAGATCCACTACGATTAGGCAAGTAAGGAAGAGGTGGTCAATAGATTCAGTGTTGTTTTTGCAAATGCTACACCAGGTTGGACCATGATATGCTCGTTTGTTGAGTTTGTCCCCGGGGAGGGGGGGGGGGGGCTTGTTTTTGAGGACTGCCCACATGAATAGTCTCATTCTAGGGGGGCCCTTAAGTTTCCACAGATGTTTCCACCAATGTTCGGTAATCGTTGGTCGATGGACAACAATGATACATAGGTATCCTTTCTTCGGGGAGTATCTTCCATTTTTTTCTAGGGCCCATATGATCTCTTCATCCCCTTTTGTGATCCTGATATGCGATTCAGATAAAGCAGCAATGTATTCCCCCCAATGTTCATGCCAGGTCTGTGGGAGGAGAAGACGATGAGTAGTCTTCCATGCCTGATGTAGTATGGTGGAGTGCTCTAGATATGCTATCTGATTAATATGTATGATGCCAACATTGTTGAGTAGTTGCATCAATTCCAGTGGGAGATTGTGTGAATTTCCACTGCCAATCCAGGGATCTAGGCCAATGCGCACCCTTGTGCCAACATGTATTCTCTAGGTGATCCCATCTCGAATGAGGGACAAAGAGTTTATTACTTCTTTCCATATTATAGAAATCCATGTCTTATTCCAGTTGGGGCGACGGATCCATTCCATCATGCTATGGGGAGATATATATTTCGAGTATGCCACCCTCGTCCATAAGCTATGTGTAGTGACCAGCTGCCACCCTAGCTTGGCAGCCAGTGTCGAAGAGAAATCATCCAATCTTTTGATTCCCCATCCCCCCAATTTCTTAGGTAGAGCAAGTAAGTCCCATCTGACCCAGGCAAATATTCGACCAGATTGATTGCCCTTCCAGAGGAATCTGCAACAGATATTTTGTATGCGAGAAAGTATGCCCCTAGGGATCCAAGCTAAGGACATCCAGTATACTGGTGTGGCTTCCAGTACTGCTTTAATAAGAACCAGTCACTCTGCTCTAGAGAGGTACTTGTGATGCCAGATGTTGAGCCTTTTCTCTAGCTTAGTGATTAACCATGTCCAATCTGTAATCTTGTATCCAAGGTGTTTACCCTGGTACCCCAAGTACCTAAGACCATCATCCAGCTGCAACAGAGTAAATATGAATCTGTGGAGGGTGAAATGTATTTCATGAGGTGAGCATCCTCAAACCATTAAGGTGGACTTATGACAGTTGATTTCCATACCTATAGTAGTACGAAATAATGACATGATGTTTTGAAGGTTGCTCAAATCCCCTATACCCCCATTTAGGAATATCAACACATCATCTACAAAGAGGAGGTGGGTCAGTGTACAACTATTTGTAATCTTGATGCCCTGAAGCCTTCCCAGTCTGTGCTCTTCCAAGATAAGTCTACTGAGGCCCTCCATGATGAGCAGAAATAATAGTGGGGAGAGAGGGCATCCCTGTCTGAGACCTCTTTCTGAGTGAAAAAAATGGGATGTCGATCCATTGATAAGGACACTATAAGTAATATTTGCGATGCAACACATGATCCATTGTATAAAAACAATGGGGAAACAAAGATGATTTAATAGCATTCTGATGTATAACCAGCTAGCACGATCAAAAGCTTTTGAGAGATCTACCTTGAGAATCATACCTTTCAGCTTCTTCGTTTGTACAAAATGCATCACTTCTTGTGTCGTGTCAATAGCTTCATGGATTTGACGATCCTGAAGGAAATCAAATTGTTCTAAGGAGATATGTGAGGATAGAATTGGATGGAGGCGACTGACAATGATCTTATAGATACAAATGCAGAGGGAGATGTGGCCGAAGTCTTCAAAAGAGGCAGTGTTATCAGTTTTAGGGATGAGCGCAATAAATGTGGTGTTGAAAGCTTCATACATCGGCCCTAAGATTCTACAATCTTTGATGACTTTGAGAAGGTCTTCTCTAAGAAGTTCGAAGAAATCCATGTAAAACTCGACTGGTTAGCCATCTGGTCCTAGGGTCTTGTCTTTCTTGAACCATTTCAGAATGGTTTCGAGCTCCCCCATGGTGACTGCTTTGTTGAGGTCCAAAGCATCCTCCTGGTCCACAAACTGGGGAAACAGTTGTGCTACACGAATGATTTCATCCAATGATATTGTGGGGGGAGCTCTATACGTTGCTTGAAGTGAGTTGTGCCAAGGGAGGCTAAGTGCTAAAAGGTATTCACTCTATTTCCAAGCTCATTATTCAAGTGCCAGATGGTGTTGATTTCTTTTTGTCCGTTGGCATATTTATGATAGAATTTTGTGGTATCATCACCTTTAAGTAGCCAAATGGCTCTGCTACACAGCCTCCATGTTTCCTCTTTATCTTTCAGAATTTTGCTCCTTTGTGCTACTAAGGTTGTGAGCCTCCCCTTTTGTTCATGTGTTGTGTATCCTCTGCCATGTTCATCCTCCAGCACTGCAATCTCTTCTTCAGTATTCCTCAGGGTTTGTTCATCCAGCAATCTCTTATTATGTGCACATCTTTTTGATAACCTCTTAAGCTCACTTAGATTGAGGGTAAATCCTTCTACATTTTTCCCTCCTACAGCAGGCAAGTGAGACTTCCAATAATCAGTTACCAGCTTAATGTAGTCATCATCCTTTAACCATGTGGAGTTGAACTTATATGGTGCTTTAGGTTTCTTCATACCTCCTCTGACTTCAAGGTAAATCAGAGAGTGGTCGGATATCCTCCCCGAACCAACCCATTGTCTATAGTTGAGCCCATTACCCAGCAGTTGCTCTTTGATGAGAAAGCAATCTAATCTTCTTGCCAACCTATCCTCCCCTGTCCTTTTGTTCCTCCAGGTGGGTTGTAATTTAGCAGAAGGGATATCGATGAGGCTATGATCATCCAACAAACTTTTAAATAAATCAGATAGCAGATCTATCTGGGCATGATGGCCCCATGATTCTGAATATCCAATGGAGAAATTAAGGTCCCCTCCAAGGATGAGGTTCTCTACTTGTAGTAGATTGGAACGTAATAGATGCTCCCAATAAGCACCTCGATTTTGGCATGGACCATATACATTAATGAGTCTGATGTCAACACCAAGATCAAATGAGTAAATATCAGCCCCAAGATGTCCAATACGTCCCCAAATGTTACCTAGCTTAATCATCCTGGTTTTGAAACCCATTGCAACTCCACCGGATCGTCCATTAACATCCAGAGCATGAGATGTCCATCCGGGGAGCATGGATTCAAGGAGGTGAGAGATGGATTCTGCTAACCCTAGAGTTTCCTGAAGGAAAATGACATCTACCAGTTCAGTACTTAGAAGCCTCCGAAATGCTAGTTTTTTCTCGGGACTAGCTAAACCTTGACAATTGAAGGAGAGTAGCTTCATGAGGGAGATGGCCCCAGGGTGTTCTGTGCTCTAAGAACCAGGTCTATGGCAAGTTGATGACCTGAGACAACTTCCTCCCCTGCCTGTTGTTTGGCTTTGGAGAGAGATGAGGGGCAACCCCGAGGAGGTTTTGGAGGGATGGGGGGGGGGGGAACAATTCCAATGCCAATCGTATCAGGAGGCTTAGATCGAGATAGGGATTTGAGAGGGTACCTGTGAGAGTGTGACCCCTGCTCAGAGACCGAGAGTAGGGAAGAAGAGTTTGCTTCCGGGAAGGTTGGTTGTGTACATGAGAAGGTGGGGGGAGGGGGCTGAATGGTGCAAGTGAGGGAGCTAGGTGTCGAGTCGGAAGTAACAATAATAAATTGATTAACGGAGGATGAATTAAATAAACATGTCGATGTAGTGAAAATCAAAGAACATGGAGTAGAGAGAGGCATACCCGAAGATAGTGCAGTCGCAATAGTCGCCCTAGCCCTGGTCATAGGAGGAGAGGGAGGCCGGATGGGTGCATTGCCACGCTTCTTCAGATTCTCCTTGCCTGTCTTTGTCGATGTTGTGTCCATGTTAATGTGTTGTGCAAGTTCCTTGGTAACTTTGGGTGGAATTGTCTTCCCCTAGTTCGCTGCTTTAGTTGTCCCGTTTAGAGGGAAATCCTTGAATAAATGACCCACCTTGTGGCACCTTCTGCACTTGAAGGGAACCCCTTCATAATCAAGGATCTGTATTCGGGAGTAATCTTTCTAGAGTAGGGTAATTTCTCTTGTAGACCTTTGCTAGTATCAAGATGTACCGGTATCCTTGCATATGCCATGGTGCCCGTAGACAAGTATGATTTATCATGCTCCAGATAGGTACCTAATGCATTCCCGATGCACCTAAATATGTCCTCTGACCAGAAGTGTAAGGGCAATCTTGGTAATACCCATAGGGGTCCCGCGCCCAATTTCTCTCTCTCAAGGTTGAATAAAGGGTTCCATCTTTTGAGGAGCATTAGGGCTTGTTCAATGTGCCAGATACTAGATAGTATCGAGGTGGTGTGTTCGGCTCTTGCAAAACGCGGTGCAAACCATCCCCGCATGAAGGTTTGAACAATAGGTAGCTCTGCCATGTGTTGTCCCCATATCTCCGCTATCCATTGCCTGAGCCTAGCCGTGGAGTAGTTCCTCTCTTGAACCCTACCCACCAAGACCCTATCTACAGTATCCATGGCTTCACCCCACTATATATCCTCCTCCAGTCGAAGAGTAATGTCTTGTGTCCTGGCCTTGAAGCACTTTGCCTTTTTCTTAGGCCTATGGTTCTTGTCATGTGTGTCCACCGGAGGATCGCGTTGGTGGGGGTTTTGTGTATTTGGTCCAAACCCTCTAGGGTTTGCTTCCAGAACCTGAGGGGAGCTCGAAAAACAACCAGAAGAGGGAGTTGTTGAATGCGAAGGGAGAGGGGTTTGTTGAGGTTGTACCGAGGGTCCTTTAGAGGGAATAGATGAAGGGAAATGCGAATCAGCAGGCGGAGGGTGAGGTGGATAGCCCAAGGGGTCAATGGTGTGGTTAGACCCAATGCACCTAGCCAAAAATTGTAGGGTGGCTGGCGGGGGGGAGGGAGTAAAGGATTCCAGCCATGTGAGGGGGTCTTCAGGCAGGGAAATGACCGGGCAGGGAGGACCCGAAATCGATGGTAGGGGTGCAAGGACATCCGGCAGGTTACTAATATGAGGGAACATCCCTTCCGAGCTCGGGGGAGGAGTCTTCCAGATGGAGACATTAGCAAAAGGGTCATCAGAGTAATCTACCTTATCGAATTCCATGCCTAACTGTTTGAAAAATACATGCTAGCTACCCCAAATGCTATCAACTGTTGTCTTCGTAACTACACCGACTATAGAGAAAATGGAGCCCAGCAGAGATCACAGTCGTATAGAGGTAAACGAGGCTAGGAGGTATCACGAGTGCAAAGAGATAAACGACGACGAGGAGCACATAGTTAGTTCTAGTGAGGGTACAGGCGCAATAAGTATGCAGGGTCTGCAAAGTACCAAACCCTAACCTGAAACCCTAACCCATATCAGGCGCCAATAGTCGAGTCCTTCGTAACTCCATCCTTCCGGCTTTTCCCATGTGACACTTGTTTAAATATGTTACAACTTTTTTTACTATAATATTTATTATATGAATTTGAAAAAATTAAAAACTTTTCTTTTCAAAATTAAAGTAAAAATGTTTGCCGTATTTGCATAATTGAGGCAAACTTTTTTAATAATGGTATTCAATGTATTTTAAGGAAGTTATTTTCTATTTTAAATTTAATATTTAATATTTTTTTTTTTTAATTTACTTTTTAAATATATAATTCTGTAATGTCATACAAAAGACACTTAAAGCATTATCATTAAGAAGATAACGAACATGATTCGCAAATTTAATTTAAAATCAAAACTCTAGGTTTCTCATTGTCGGGTCCCTCCTTCCTTACGTCACACTCTTTTCAAATGTAAGTTAGCCCTCATTACTACGTAGAGATTGTTTATTCAAAAGAATCGTAAATCGTAACGCCCGCCGTGAACATCGGAGCTCGAATCATGTGGATGGTTTAATTTATATGTGACTTTAAGCACACGACTGTATTATTTTATTAGGTTTTAATTTTTTTTAAACATAGTTGTTTTATCAATTTTGTTCACGTTTTAGTAGAAATTTACATTGAAATTTATAATTTAAAAGTAAAAATTTTTTTTTTTTTTATAAAAATATTTGCTAAATTTTTAAAAATATTAACAATCATTATCTCAAAAATTAAATTACACTATTAAATTATATTTAGCTAAAACTTTTAATTTTATAAATTAAATTACACTATTAATTATATTTAAGCTAAAACTTTTAAATTTTATCGAGTTGTTTTTAGTGAGACTTTTTGGAAGTTCTTTTGGTCTGATTTCTCCAAAATCTTGCAGAAATTTATTGAAATCACAAGCTTGATGGGTAACCCCTACAAAATCAAAGTGCCCTAGGGGCTTTTTAGAGTGCTAAATTCATATATAGTAAAAAACCAAATGTAAATAACACAAATCAAGATTTCACCTCAATTTTATCTACCTGCTTCTAGCACCAAAAAATCCAAAAAATCCCAATAAAAACCACTCCATTTTGCCACCGAGTAAAGACCATGGAAGTATGTCTACTCTTTCTGTGCAACATATCATTTGAACTCCACGTTGACCCTACCATGACTCTTATCATCACGACAAAATACACATTCAAACCAACACTCAATCGCACCAACAAAGTCAAATCATTTCATTTCCCTATTGTCCCTCAACACAAAACTTACCTTCCCTCCTTGGGAACTTAAACTATTTGATTTCCCTCGCCCCTAGACTTTCAGTTCACGCAAAACCTTCCCCTTGGCAATTTAAATAATTAATGGTTTCACACAAAACCTTGGAACTCCTTGGAAATTTAAATTATTGATGTTCCCTTATTTTCTAGGTTGGGAAACTTTTCATTTAAAGCCATTACTTCTCGTCCCAAAAGTGATTGAAATTGAAGTATGAAACAAAGTTCAAGAAATATAATATGATAAATGGAGGACTAAGAACACAATAGAAGTAAGAGTGTGATGAGTGGTGGTAAGGAACACACATGAAAAGAATGTTTACAAGATAAAGCATGTTATATTTTGTTTTTCATGTTATTGAAATAAGCCTCATATTGTAATATAGCAAGTAATGATGGTTGAGTAATAGGAGAGAATAAATATGGAGTAATAGCAAGTAATGATGGTTGAGTAATAGGAGAGAATAAATATGGAGCAATAACAAGAATAAAGGTTGACTAACACTGAAATAAATGTTGAGAAATAAATGTTGAGTAATGATAAAGAAAAAATGTAAATTATTAGTAAGTTAGGAATATTAAGTAATAATAATTGATCAATTAATTATTGTTAATTTTTAATTTGTAAAATTAGAAACCATAAATTATTTATGTTTTTGTTAGGCTTATTTATTTATCGTTATGTTATTGAAATTTTTCTGGATCTTCATGTTACTGTTAAATATTATTGTTGAGAGCATGAAGATTTTGTAATGTATTTGAACTATTTAGTTGTTGACTAATATGTTGAACATGCTTTAAAGTATGCATTTTTTCACTTATAAGGGCTTTCTCCAATAAATCAGTGTTTAATGGTTGTATGTTTCTACGTTGTTTATTCCTACAACTATGTCTATTCAATTTCTACACATTCTTCTCTCTTTGATCAGTGTAAGAAGTATATTTTGTAGACTTTGCCTCCTTTCATTTGGTATAAGATCCTAATCACCTCAGATCCAAGGTGTTTAGGACAATTGTTTTTTGTTTTTTTTTTTTTTTTTTTTTAATATTGGTTTGAGTGGGAGCTTGCACAAAAGGAAATCTCATTGTAGGGAAATGCCAAACACGTCTAGAATATAAATGGATAAGTTTAATGACACTAACTTTGAGTTGTGGAAGCCCGATATGGAGGATCTTCTCATAAATCAAAATCTATGGGTTGCAATATTTAGAACCAAACCTACTAATATTGAAGATGAGGAGTGGATGGTGTTGGATATAAAGGCAAGAAACCTTATTAAGATTTGTTTAGTCGATTCGATAATATTGAACATTTATGAAGAAAAACCACAAGAACTCACTGTAAGAATTTGGAGGATTTGTAACATCTAAATCCCTAGTTAATAATTTTTTTCTATGAAAAAAGTTCTTTACTTTGAGAATGTGTGATGGTCATTCTATAACTGAGTACCTGAATGCATTCAATACTATTTTGACCAAGTTAATGTCGATTGAATTGAATATGGACAAGGATGATTGTTGTATATCCCTTTTGTGCTCCTTTCCAAATTCATGGGATAACTTGGTAATGGCCATTGGAAGCATTACAAAGACCTTGGTGCTTGATGTTGTTGTGGTTACTTTGCTCTCAAAGGAGGTGAGGCAAAATGCTTCTGAATCCACCAATAAGGCCTTAGTCATTCTTGCAACATCAAAGAAGAAAGGAAAGAAAAGAGAAAATGGAAATTCCAAATCATGTTATAGACGTGAGTTTCTTGGACTATCCAAGGAAAAATGTTGGAACTATGGCAAGGTCAGACATTTCAAAAGACACTGCAAGTAAGAGAAAAAGATAGAAAATAATTATTATAATGATGAGTCTAAAAAATATTCTTATAAGGATGCTGGAGATTCCTTTGTTATAACCCATGCAAGGTAAAGTATGCAGTTTATAGACTCTATAATTTTCATCCACATGCCTTCCCATTGACATTAGTTTTTAAGTGTATGAGAAATATAATGGTAGGGTGTTATACATTAATAATGACTCTCCTCTCAACATAGTTGGTCATGGTAAAGTCTTGATCAAGTTCCTTAATAGAAAATTGAAGGTCATAAATGGAATTTTACACATTCTATGGCTCTCAAAGGGTTGTGTCGATCTCCTTGAATGCTCTCAATAGGTGGCACAAAACCAACGAGAAAACGAAATAATATTCCGTCTTATTATTTTGTTGCATGTAAATCTTGTTAGGTCAGTACACCTAGAAGACAAGAATAATAAAGTTTTCAAAATTTTACTAGGCATGGATTCGATATCAAATAGTAGGAAATGTTGAGTCATATCCTCTTATCATTTAAGATATCCGCAGTGAATAAAAAAACCAGCAAAAAAAGCGCCTAACCTATATCATTTAGTATAGGTAATTTGGTGTGTAATGTACTATCAATAAAAAACGTTAATGATGTGGATGTGAAATTTGTTTTACCTGATAAAGGATATAAGACATTTTAAGGAGCTATGGTGCTCATTAATTGTAGTCATATGGGCACTATGTTCAAGTTTGATGACTGCGTTGTTCAATGTGATAGTTCTTCAATCTTTGTATTGAATAGATATCTAGAATCTACAACCTAACACTTAAAACATGTGTCTACTTTTAATGATCACGCTTTTTAGGTGCCTAGACAAGTACTTTCTTGAGAAGGCATGTTGCCTAAAGCCTTGAAAAGTAGAAAACTTGTTGATGGATGAATGATTGATGTCTTGAATTTGGTTTTACAAGCATTGCACATATGGAAAATATAATTGTGTTAAATTTTATTTTGGTTCTCACAAATCTTCTAGGTTGTTGGACTTAATTGATTTTCATGTACTTAGACTAGCTAAAATTCCTTCAATTTATGAGGATTTGTATTATGTGTGATTCATTAATGATCATTCTAGAAGGACATGTGTATATTTTTTCAAAACTAAATTTGATGTTTGTAATCAATTTAAGGAGTTTAAAAATGTCTTGGAAAACTAGACTAGTGGGAAGATTAAATTCTTCAGGACTAATAGTGGCAGTGAGTTTTTTTCCATGTAGTTTGATAAGTTTTATAAGGAGAATGGCATTGAAAGACATAGGAAAATCCATATACTGATATGAAAAATGGAGTTGTAGAACAAATGAATAGAACATTAATGGAGAGAGTTAGGAGTATAATTAGTGGAGTTCACTTAGAGAAGAAACTATGGATAAAATAATTTTCACTACATGTTACTTGATTAACAGATCTCCCACATTTGTGCTTGTCGAGAAGACGCTTATGAATGTTTGGACAAGAAAGGAGCCCTCACTTTAGCATCTTCCGGTTTTTTGTTGTGAGGCACATCCTCATGTTCCTATGGAGAATTAATCTTAGTTAGATAACAGGGCCATGAAATGTATCCTCATTGGCTATTTCACTAGTGTGAAAGGGTACAAACTTTAGTATAATGGGAAAAGTTTTATATAGCATGAATGTTATTTTTAGAGAAGTTAAGGGTTCTCCCACAATGCTACAACCAATAGATTATGAGAAGATGATCCAAGTGAATATTGGTGGCCACTCGCCTATTCCACTTGGACCCTCACCATTGTTTCTTTCAGCTTTTCAGTTTCCTTAATTGTAGCACAATTTACTATTTTTGGCGGTTTTTCGGGTCCTGAACTTCTGGATCCGTTTTGAGGCCCTAAATGACATTTTTTTTGGCAAAATTCATTCGAATGATTGGTATGGTAATTGCATGGAATTTGTAGTCCTTGAAAATATATTTCCAACGAGGTATCATACACGTCAAACGAAGATAATATGACCAAGTTACGACCTCAGGAAGTTGGCTGCCCAACTAACCCCAACGGAGCCCATGAACTCTTGGTGTTACATCTCTTCGGGTTAGGGTTTTGGTTGTATAGGGTTTTCTTTTATTGTTCAATAATAAAAAATCCCTGAAGCCTCATTGTAACTCAGTTTAGAGGCATGTAGCCGCCACATTTCTTCCCAGAGATAAGCTACCATCGCCCGAGCTATCTTATTTCCATTATGTTTGTAAGCATAGTTCAATATTTTTCTATTAATGAAATGAAGTGCTTTTCTGCTACATCTCTATGTTTATGATTATATATGTAAATTGTAGCATTCCTACTTATGTTCGAATCAGTGGTATCAGAGTGGTCTTCTTTTTCTATGTTTTTCTTTGCATGTCCCCAACAAGGTCTAGGTATAAGGAGTTAGGGATTGATCTGGTTGAACCATTGCAGGATTAGCCTCTCAAAACTCAACTATCTCCCATGGCGGAAGAAAAGAAAGATGAGGGGGCAGGATATCCTTTCAAAATGTTGCTCGAGGAAGCCCTCGAGCGAAAAAGGGACGCGATGATGAATAACTTTTCCCAGATCCTTCAACAGCTACCCACAGGCGACACATATTCATCTAGAAGCCACTCTGGAGGCGCTACTCCTTTTAAGGTACAAGTTAACTTCAATATTCCCATATTTGAAGCCCTGATAAATGTAGACACCGTAGATAAATGGTTAAATTTGTTGGAAGGATATTTTTCAGTTCATGACTTTTCCAATCGAGAAAAGATTACTTTTGCACTTCTCAAAGCCACCCCACACGTCAAGGACTAGTGGGAAACCTACTTGGAACAAAGGATGAGAGTGAAACCTTGTTGTTTTTAGCCGCACCCACTTGGAATTATTTCCGAGACGACATTAAGGAGCAATATTAACCTTTCAAGAGCTATGAAGATAAATACATAAAGTGGACCACGCTACGATAGGGAAGGGACCAAGATGTGCCAGAGTTCACAAATACTTTCCATACCCTTCGCACGAAGCTGGGTATCAAGGATGCTGAGTGGAATTTGTTGCTCAAGTACCACGGTTGTCTACACAAGTAAATCCAGGACGAGATGGAGTTCCTAGACATCTCCTCACTCGGCACGGCGTATTGGTACGTTGTAAAGATTGAGTAGAAGTTTAAACAGAAGAAACGAGACCTTGGATCTGCGAATCCAAAGCAAGTAAAAAGCAAGCCAAAACCATAGAACAAAGGACCAAACCAAGGCGAGGCTACCCAGGAAAATCTACCGAAGGCGCAAGCAAATAAAAACACCACAAAGACGAAGAAGGACATGAAAAATGGTGTGAGTTCCATAAGAGATCCACTCACAATACAAGTGAGTGTCAGGCCAAACAGTCACTGGTGGTCGAGTTGAAGGCTTTCGAATCAAACACAAGTTCTAACTCTGAATCAGAACCTGATAAGGGAATTGACAAAGGGAAGCAGATCATTGATACAGATCCTAGTGCCACTCTGGCCACCACAAAGATCTAGAAAATTGAGCCTAAAGATCCAGAGGAGGGGGAACCCCTCTTCCACTCACAGATGTGGGTGAAGGCTTCTCCACTGTAGTTCAATATCGATAGCAGGAGCCAAAACAACTTCATTTCAACAAAGGTCATGAAGCAGCTGGGCTTAAAGAATACAACACATCCACAACCATACACCATTGGGTGGCTTCACCAAGGGCGAGATCTTCACGTCAGCCAGTAATGTCACCTTCCCAACAACATCAAGCCCTTCATGGATGAGGTATTGTGTGACATTGCTCCTCTTGAAGTTTCTGATGTATTGTTAGGACAACCATACTTGTGGAAGCGACATGTTGTATATGAGTCTAGACCCCATTATGTGATTATTACTTTGGCTAATAAGTTGTACAGGATACCGGAGGTAGCCCCGCCTACCTCCATCTCTTTGATCACTGCAAAGAAATGCAGTAAGATCATTTCCCAGATGAGGAAAATTGTTTTTCTTATGATTCACCCCCAAGGCAAGAAGAAGGTTGTGGCCACGACTTCCATGCAGGGCTCCTCTACACAACAACATCAGATGGAAAAGGTTGTGGAGGAGTACAGGGATATTTTTGCCTCACCCACAGGGTTACCTCTGCACTATCAGGTGAAGCACTCCATTGATCTAACCCTGGGCATTCCACTTCCCATTGGACCAATCTATTGATGCTCTGTGCTGGAGAACAATGAGATCAAGAGGAAGATTTAGGAACTATTGTAGAAAGGGCACATCAGGTCAAGCTCATCACCTTGTGGGAGCCCAATTGTATTGGTACAGAAGAAGGATGGGACCTGGAGGCTCTGTATTGACTATCGGGTGTTAAACAAGATCATTGTCTAGAATAGGTACCCAATCCCACAAATTGATGACCTTTTGGACCAGCTCAAGGGGAAAAATATTTCAGCATGATTGAATTGAATTCAGGTTATCACCAAGTGCCTATCGAACCCTCTGATGTGTGGAAGACTACCTTGAAATCCAAGGAGGGCATTTTCGAATGGTTGGTCATGTCGTTCAGATTGACGAATGCCCCTGTAACCTTCATGAGGCTGATGAATGACATATTGCGACCCTTCACAAATGCATTCATGGTGGTGTATTTAGATGACATATGTATCTTCAGCTAGAGTTAGGAAGAGCACCTCCACCATATTTGACAGGTCCTTCAAACCCTTTGACAACACAAGTTGTGTGCTAACGCGGAGAAATGCACCTTTGGCCTGACCTAGGTTCAATATCTGGGGTACATCATTGATGAGAAGGGTGTACATGTGGACCCATCCAAGATACACGTCATTCGAATTGGATAGCCCCAACTACTCTAACAGATCTCTACAGCTTTTTGGGTCTTGCCAATTCCTACCATAGGTTTGTTTTGGGGTTCTCTCATATCACTTGGCCTTTAAGTCAAGTCACCAAGGGCAGAGTGAAAGAAAAGTTATTTTGGTTGGAATCCCAACAACAAGTATTCTTCGAGTTGAAGAATTGCCTTTGTTTTGCACCAGTTCTCACATTACCAGACCTACAACAACCATTTGAGATTGAGACAGATGCCTCTAACTATGCTATTGGTGTGGTTCTTACTCAACATGGGCATCTAGTGGCTTACCACAGTGAGACACTTTCAGACACAGTCTGAAAGTACCCCACTTACAACAAAGAAATGTATTCCATTGTGCAAGTCTATTGTCAATGGAAGAATTACATTATGGGGAAGGAAACAGATATCCACACATACCACCGACCTCTACATTTCATACAAACACAAGGGAAGTTGCAGAACGATCGCCATCAGAAATGGTCCACCTATCTGCAACAATTCCATTTGAACATTAAGTATAATAAGGGTAGCACCAATAATGTCATTGATTTCCTTAACCGACCACTGGTCATGGCGCTAATCACTGTGCTCAACTCTTGTGGGCTTGAACATCGAGTTGGTTGCATCTTTACAAGAGCGACCCAGAATTCGACAACATGTACCAAACACTCCTAGAAGGGAAGAAAGTTCCAAATTTTCACCTTCAGGATGCACTGTTATGCCACTTGGGACACATTTTTGTTCCTTCAAGTGAGTGTGCCAAGATGATTTGGGAGGCTCACTATAGTCGGGTCGCTACACATTTTAGAGTAGAGAAAATAGTGGTGGTATTGCAGAAGTATTTTTATTGGCTGAAACTTCATAAGGATGTTGGGAAGTACATCAGATATGGCACCACCTGCACCATTGCCAAACCAACCATCAAGAAGCAAGACCTGTATACTCCTCTAGATACTCCTTGTTGGCCTTGGGAATATGTCTCCATGGATTATATGTCGGGCCTTCCTTATACTAAGAATGAAAACGATTGCGTTTTCATGTTCATCGACAAATTCTCTAAGATGGCCATCATGGGGACCTATAAGAAGAGTATCACAGCAGAGGCCACTGCGAAGATCTTCTTTGAGCGAGTGTGGGTACACTTTGGGATCAAAGAGTCCATTATCTCAGATCGAGACAACAGATTCCTAAGTGCATTTTGGTCAAGTCTCTAGTTGATGTTGGATACAAAACTTACTAATTCCACGACTTTCCATACCAAAACTGATGGCCAAAGAGATGTTGTCAACAGGATGATCGTACACATTCTACGCATGCACAACTCAAAGCATCCACATACATGGGATGAAAGTCTCCCCTATGTCCAACATAGCTACAACAGATCTCTCCACATCTCAACAGGCCATAGCCCCTTTCAGGTAGGGCTGGGATTTCAGCCATTAGGTCCCATTGATGTGGCCATACCATTTGCAGCCACTTAGGTAGATTCGGCTCACATACAGTTCGAAGTTGAAAAGGATAACAACTTCATTGAGCACATTCAACACATCCGCCAACAGGTCCATGATATATTGGACAAAGCTAATGCTAAGTACAAGCAATGCCATGTTCAACATCGAGTGCCACACAAGTTCTAGGTGGGCAACAAAGTTTGGCTACGTTTGCAGAAGGAGCGCCTTGTTGGACCCCACCGCAAGCTTCTCCCACTCCGATATGGGCCATAAAACATCATCAAGGCCTTCGGTGATAACACCTTCAAGCTCATCATCTCACCGTTCCTTGGTTTTCACCCAGTGTTCAATGTAGATCTCCTTCAACCATACTTTCCACCATTTTTGGACACATCTGACATTGCAGAACAACTCACACCAACAGAGCTCAACCCGGACTACATGGAACAGGCCACAACTGATTAGATCATGGACACACAAATAAATAACACTCAGCAACAAAGGATACAAATATATTGAGTTTTCAAAGTAGGCCAACTCCTTCACCAAGGAAAATGGCTCACTAGGGACCAAGTTCAACAGAAGTTTCCTTATCTCATGGAGGAACTCAATGCAATGGGGACCATTGCTTCCTAACGAAGGAAGAATAATCTAGGTGGATATTGGTGGCCACCCACCTATTCCACTTGGACCCTCACCATTGTTTCTTTCATCTTTTCAGTTTCCTTAATTGTAGCACAATTTACTATTTTTGGCAATTTTTCGGGTCCTGAACTTCTGAAGCCATTTTGAGGCCCTAAACGATGCTTTTTTGGAAAAATTCCTTCGGTGATTACTACGAAAGTTTCTTCAAACTTTTTATTCCTCGGAAAGATATTTCCAACGAGATACCATATGCATCAAATGGAGATAATATGACCAAGTTACAACCCCGGGAAGTTGACTGCCCAACTAACCCCAACGGGGCCCATAAACTCTTGGTGTTACATCTCCTCGGGTTAGGGTTTTGGTTGTTTAGGGTTTTATTTTATTTTTCAATAATAAAAAGGCCGTGGAGCCTCATTTTAACTCAATTTAAAGGCATGTATCCACCACATCTCTTCTCAGAGATAAGCTACCATTGCCCGAGCTATCTTACTTCCATTATGTTTGTAAGCATAGTTCAATATTTTTTTATTAATGAAATGAAGTGTTTTTCTAATGCATCTCTATGTTTATGATTATATATGTAAGTTGTAGCATTCATGTTTAAGTTCAGATTAGAAGAAGTCAATGGTTTAACTACCACCCTAGACCAAGAAAGTTGAATAAGAATTTCATGATGGAACTGATGCGAAAGATGGTTATGAGAGGAGGAAGGGGAGGAAGAAATTCCACCTAAAACTTTAAGAAGGTCCACTTGGAAAAAAAGTGTTGGATTCACACATGTACAGAGTGGGTGGGGAGGGGTAGGTTCTCATGGGTTTTGAATTAGTATAAGACATTTTTTACTTATTTACACATTTAAGAACCATAAGTAGTTCAATAGACACAAGATATACATGGAAACCCTTTTGGGAGTAAAATCACAAAACTTCTTTATATGATAGTTCTTTGTAGGGACTAACCTAGTGTTACAATAATGTGTAGGCACCAACCTACAAGAGACACCAATCCCCTCAACTTCTCGAATTTATAGCCACCAAACAATAAGAAACACCAATCCCCTCAACGTAAAGAATTTGCAGGCACCAACCTACAAGAGACACCAATCCCCTCCATTGCAAGTGCTTGTAGACACCAACCTACTGGACACACCAATATCCTCTGCAATCTATCCTATAATGGTGTAATCTACTTCTCTATCTCTATGAATTCACCTTTTACTATGTTTGTCTTTGTGCATTCACCTTTTATTCCGTTACTTTGAACTAGGTGCTTCCTCCAACCCAACTTTTCAAAACAAAACTTTTCCAATGCAACATTTTCATTATTAATGCTTCTTTCAACCCACTTCAAAAATTTTCCATTCTCAATAATGCATAATTGATTAAATAAACAACCCCACATGTAACCTAGAAATATGTCCTTACACTTACCATAATACCAGATATCGTGAAAAAGACTGAAAATATTAACAAAGAAATTGTTCAAAAAATGCCTTCTTTCGATCCTCGAGATGGAAAACAAATGTTATCTATCTGCAAATTCCTCCACCATTTAACAAGTAGGTCCACTAGGATATTGAATATCGAAGGGTTGGAAAATCACTTATATCATAAAACTCCCAGTATGAAGAGTCCTGGAAGATAAACTTACACTAGTTGGTAACTTTTTTGGTCAAGTGTCATGACACGGGGCATTGGGGTTCCAAACACCAAATTTTATTTTTTCATCGAAATATTGGAAAATATCCTTAATTAATTAACACTAAAATACTTCACAAAACCAATAATTTTTTATCCCTTGACCGAGAAAACTTTTCGTCGTTTTCTAGAAAATTCTCTGTCCATCAGGCTTGTTACCTGACAGATATTAGTATATCAAGATATCTGCGACCCTACACTTTTCATAAAATGTCGATGTGCAATATGTTGAGTGCCTTTATCTCTAGATGGTACAATTTAAGCACCCTAAGACTAAGGGTTATGACAAGGGACTTATTTGTATCTAGATACTAGAAGATCTTTGTAACCATGCCTAACCACAAACCGAAGGCCTTAAGCCCTTAGGTGCTACACCTAAGCACCCTTGTAACCAGGGGTTGTGACCAAGTGCTAACCGAGTATTTGAATAAAAGAAAATATGCAAAAAGTGTGCTTCCATAAAAGTCTCAAAAGATGATATGTCGAGGGGCTTTAGCCCTTAGATGCTACAATTTAAGCACCCTTGTGACTAGAGTTGTGACCAAAAGCTACAACATATCGAAATATCGTAGAATTTATATCATACCTTATGTGAAAGAACCTAATATATTGAGGGTCTAATAGATAGACCATCAATTACTGGAAAAATCTTTATCTTGATAACTCGTAGAGATGGCACGAAAACACATAAATTGTAAGGATTCCACATTATAACGAAAATTGAGTTTTTCCAACAATTTTCAAATGATTTCCCACTTCGTACCTTGGTTCTTGTTTTGTGCAATAGATTTCCTTTAACTTCCTGTCACACTTTCACTTCTCAAGCCCCAAAATTCTCCTCACTCCTCTCCTCATCTCCTTTGCACCTTAGATCATATTGATAGAACTCCTACTCCCTTAAACTTTGTTAAGCCAACTTGAAACCTTGGCTTAGCTAAGATGTAAAAGGGTCTCCCCATAAACTTTGACATCAAATGACAACCCTACAATAAGAAGAAACTATAAATGTATAATTATAATCTGTCTAATTTCATATGTATATTTTATTTATTTACCAGCATCAATGAGTGTGTGACTTTGAAAGACGAAATGGAGATTGAAGATAAGTAGTCCTTGGGATTGGACATGAATGATTAAATGGTTGCACTTAGAAAGAATGAGACATGGGACTTGGCATCATTTCTTAATGGATAGAAACCAATTGGATGCAAATGGGTGTTCGACAATAAGATTGGCTCAGATAGCAATGTTGAAAAGCACAAGGAAAGGTTGGTTGTGAAAGGATATTTGCAACCTGAAGCAATATAATTTATTGAGATATTTTCCCTAATTTTTAAGTTAATATCCATTATATTTATGTTATATGTAGCAACAACTTTTTGTTTTGATATTTTAGTTCAATTTGATAGTAATAATTCAATTTGTTTATATAATAATCCTACGACCTTTCATGCAAAGACAAAGAAAATATGTATCTAGTACCATTTTGTTAGGGACATGGTAGAGGATGGGAAAGCGATACAAGAGAAAGTAACACTTTGCATAATGTTGCAGATGCATTGGCAAAACCAATGAGTATAGATAAGTTCAAGTGGTGATGTAAATTTATGGGCCTTATGGCCACTAGTAAACAGCTCATGGTTTGATGCATTATCCCTTATACTCTTACAGGGTATATGAGAAGACAAGGAATGTTGGGATAAGGTGTTAATGATTTTTTTCTAATCCACTCACACAACCTTTCATATCCTTGGTTGGCTAGTCCAGGTACATGGGTATTGTTACCACACAATCTAGCAGGGCTCCTAGGAGGGATTTCAAAGGGACTACTACTAGACTAAGTGACAACAACAGAACAAGGACCCATTGTCACCTCAATCAATGTTCACTTCTCTTTATGGACTTTCACCGATGGGAGGAGACCTGGTATGAATGAAACCACTAGAAAGATAAAGTCAATAACAATGTACAATGTGATTTCCAAATCCCATTCAAAGGAGAGGCTCGACTGATGGCTTTCTTGCTTCTAAAAGCGAGAGAAGGGATCTCCAAGAAAGGCTTGTGGGGGAGGTGACTTAAACCTAGGTGAAAGAGTGTTCAATAGAAGAGTTTTGCATAGATCAAGGCTTCCAAAAGAGGAAAAAATACCTCTCTTAGGTTTTGTGAGATAAAAATCATATGATGATTAGGACCACAAGAGGGACCCTAAGAATACCTAACCTAGGCTTAGGGTTTCAAAGATAAACGATGAATAAGATGCCCTAAGACAAGGAAGTGTAATATATTCCAAAGAATGGTTAACTTCCAATGAGTTTTCAAGTATAATTGACTTGTGGAAATCCACTAACTAAAGAGATTGAGGTTTTAATATGACGTTGGAGCTAGGGCTTGGGATATCTCCAAATCTAGCCATGGGAATTCACTCAAATTTTGAGGAGACCTCAACGCAGTAGTGGACCAAATCCCTCTGAAAATGGGCCAGCCTAATGCATTTCTTACTAGGCCCTAGGAAAATACTATTGTTAGGGTGGAAAAATGGAAAAACTTCAAAGAAGGTTTGAGGGTGATCACTAAGGATTCTAAGACTCAGTGCCTTACAATTGGGATGGATGGAGTCAAGAGTTATTTTGATTCCAAAAATCAATCAAGGAGATCGAAGCAGATTTTCTAGCCCTAATGATGAAGCAACACAACTACTATAATATTTATACTTCATTTAATGTTTTATGGAGTTTCAAGGCAATGTAATGTGCAATTAGACTTCTAGGAACATTCATTCACTTAACCTTTAACATGTACTGCATGCAATATTCCAAATCCTAGTGTTTTCAAGAATTCACACTTCAATTAGGGCACAATAAGACTTGACAAACATTCCATGCATTAATCATGTAACATTGTAGAGAAAATAGCATTAAAATAGCACTTACAAGAGAAAGTGAATATATCCATCCATCAAGACATCAAAGAGAAGCTCCAAAATAAGATAGTGAAGTTTCCAAACATCAAAATGCATCCAATTCATCCTTAAATTGTAGGTCTAAGTTATTTTCACAAGAGAAATAGAAATCCAAGTGATGATGTCTTATAAGTGAGGCCTCACTTGTATTTATATGAGCCTCTAACAATTGTAATTGGTGAAATTAGCCTAACAATCCCCTAAGAGTGACTCTAATGTGTGAAATAACAATACAATTGGTGACAAGCCCACCAAATAGCTCCAAATATGAATGAAAACCCTCTCAAGAGGGCTGAAATGATAGAACAATAGTGTAAATGGGATGTTGGAAGGCCTAGACAAGTTCTCCATGTGCCAAATCAAAGAGGAGGCCTCTCATGATGATGACCAAGAGGTTGGCCCCTTGGTTTCCAAGAAAAACATTGGTGGTGCTCCCAAGTGGTTGTGAGGGCATAATAAATAGTCTCATGGGCCTCCAACATGATTAACATGTCAATACTCCATCCATAAGGGCTAGAATGATTATACAAGCCCAACTCTTTCTCCCTAGGTGAGACAAAACCCCATCTGGGCGCCATATCATATGCCAAGTTTATGGTGCAAGCATGTAGTTTTCTAGGCAATGTGGTCCAAGTGCATCATCATTTTTGTATGAGTGGGACACGAAAAAGGAAAATGCGGCGTTGAAGGATCCCATGGTGTGGCAATCAATGTTATGTTGTGGAGGAGGCCCATGGCTCTCAATTTTCACCCTATAAATGCCATTATGACCCTCTAAAGGGCTTGGATCCCGTATAGGGAGATCAAACCAAGGAAAATACCCACCTGCAATCCTGTATAAGATCCAATACATCTCCTCACCTTCCAGTACAACAATTCATTAGTGAAAATAAGCAAATGAGCTTACAAATCAAGGAACCAGTGGACACTTCATATTGGCATGCTCTTCCATAATGGGATTTATAATGTACAAGTGTCCCCAAGTTCAATAGGGAGGTTAATCAAGGACCCTATTAGGTGGTTTCAACCTCTAAGGGAGTGACAGGTGCATGGTACATCTGTCAAATGGCAGGTTTTATGTGATATAAAGATGGAACAGAGTGGGTTAGTAGGGGAAGGCTCCAAGCCACATGCCATGGTACAAGGTAAATTGTAATGAGGGAAGCCCACACATGGGTATATAGATGTAGCAGGGAGAAATTGTGGTACATGAGTAATCCTGACCTTTGTATTTCCACCCTTCTTCATATTCCTTTTTCCTTTTATTGATTTTTCTTTCTTTTAATTTCTCAGGGCTCTAGGGAATGAGAGCATGATGTGAATGATATAGTAGTGGAAACCCTCTTAAGGTTGGGTAGTTCATGGCCCACCATGGGTTTGGACAATCATGGGTTCCTCAATGATGCAAGGGGCTCATATAGGGGCCTTAGGAACCAACGTGATGGCCATGATAATAAGGGGTAGAGCTCATGTTTGGCTTCTACCCATGTGCTAAATTTTTATGTCCCAACCATATTTTGCATTTTATGGTACATTTCCTATTGTAAGTGGTCAAATTATTCTTTTAACTTTCTTTTACTACATCAATCCCTGGGGAATCATTCTAGGTCTGACCCAAAGTGTGGACAATGGGAGGGGGAGGCTAACTCCTTATAGACCTAATGGACAAATATCGACCCAGATGGGAAATATGTGAAAAGGGGTTATAATGAGCAAAGGGGAGTGATGTATGTGGTGTTGAGAAGTGGGACTATGCATCCAAAACTAGGTTTTCTCATGTAATGTCATTCCTAAGGCTAGTAGCCAATAGAGGATATCTCACGAGACTAGGATACAAGACTAACCATCAAGTTGGAAAAAGGGGAAAAGTGTACAGACCAAACCAATTCTTTTCTTTAAACCCCCCAACTAATCAATGTCTAGATGTTTCCATGATAAGTAAGAAAAAATACGGAATTACATGATGAAAATCCATACCTTCAGGGTTGGAAGGCCCACCTTCAAACATACGAACATAAAAGATCAGAAATGGAACATAATGGTTGGCTCAGGTGGTAGAGAATGGTTGGCACATTGAGTTATCTGGGGATTACATGGGCTTGTTGGCTGTCAACTGAAGACCAATCTAGGAGAAAATTGTCTCCTATGGGTGTCACCCACTGGTAGTGGGTAACATCTGGCTCCAACTAGTACATGAGCTCTTATTAGAGTGCATGAATGTACTCAATCGGGGAGGTCATGAGAATACCAACAATGTCTTTGATCGTAGACCTTTTACTTGCACATAAAAGACTAAGCACACGGGGAAACATGTTTTTATGGTGTCTTTTGACCGTCTATGCTTTTGTTAGGCCATAAAATCAATAGAAATAAAATTTAATTCTAAATGCAATTTAAATCTCAATGCACCTAATATAACATGATAACTTAATATAACGTTAGTTCTAATGCAAAAAAAAAATGCAATGAATCCTACTCTAAAATGCATATGTTATAAGTGTCAAGTATCAAGGAGTGGGGTGATACAACTTATTTTGACTGGTAATGACCAAAGTTTCTCATCAAGACTAGCAATTTAATAATATCCCTCACCAACATTACAATGAATTTTGACAGGATAAGATGTTTTTATCAACCAACATAATGTCCCCTACTTTGAATTCCCTTTTAGGCCTCCATTTCTTTCTCTGTTTTTGGTTGGGTCTTTTGAGGATGCGGACCTCTTGAGAGGGAAGGATAGGGGATGGTTTATTAGCCTCGGGGATCTTGTAATATGGAATAGGACCGGGCTTTACCACATGAGTTGGTTATAAAGGTTCCCTATAAAGGATGAAAGGGGTTCCATCGGACTATGGAATAGTGACATAAGGTAAATCCATTTGAAGTTTACCTCCCACAATAGCACCCATTTCCTAGACAATAACATTCCCCATATATATGGTATATCCACTGGCATATCAATGACTTCGACATCCATGATCAATGATATATTCGAGTTCATAGCTAATGACACTTTGAGATCCTTTATAAGGCCTTCTACTTTAACAGGTTAGGACTTGAAACCACATATGTTCTTGTACTTATGGGTGGTTTTAGGATTGAGTTGCTTCATAACTTTCAATGGCATGATGTTTGTGGAAGCCTAGAATCTAACATACAATTTTGCAAGAGGAGATCATTAATCACTAAGGTGAGTAAGAGTGGTTTGTGACCATGGTTAGTATTGGAAAAGTGTATGTTTTGTAATGTGATCAGTGTGTCCTCTTCCTCAAACCCCAAAGCTCTCTTAGCTTGACACTTTTGAGATGGGAGTTTAAATAACTCCTTAATAGGAACTTGCATAGCCATCTTTCATATGGAAACACCTACATCAATTTCCAACTCAACCCCTTTGTATTTAGTCTTATGCTTGGGTTCTCCCTTTCAAAGGTCCTTTTTAGCATTGTCTTTCTTTGGAGGGATCCTTCCTTGCGGATTCCTTAGGAGGAGGTTTCTTAGGTAAATATTCCTTCTTTTTAAGTTCTTTGAAGCTCATTGAGGGTTTCTTATCATTCTTTATTGAATATTAGATCCTTTTGAGTCTCCTGATATCATCAACTTTGAGGATAGGCTCATCCTTTTCTTCATTAAGTGTTACTTCACTAATTAGAGGAAGAGTAAATGTGTCACCTAACATGATGTTGAAAGCATGGGTTTCAATTAAATTTTCTTGCTCACCACCCTCCTCATCTTCAATTTATTCATCATCACTTTTTTCATCTTCAGAAGATGATTCTTGTTCCACAGTATTAGTTGGGGCTAAAGTATTAGAAACTTGGGGTGGAGCTTGCTTGCCTTCATCGTTAACTTTCTTGACAAAAAGCCTATTCTTTGAAAATTTGATTTTTGAGCCTTTTCAAGAGTGGTGAACTTGTTCATATATAACTTATCCCTAGATTTCATGTCCTCGGATAATTTATCAAGTTTCTTGAGAGCCATGACAAGGGCTTCCTCAACCCGGTCCTTAGGTTTATTCTTCTTGGCTTCAACCTTAGTTTTGGGATGTTCAAACATCTCCATTTTGGAAATATTTACGTTTTGTTCAACTTCTATGATAGTTTTTTTGGCCTCGGAAAGACACTTAGGCTTCTTATCCTTTAATAAATATGTTAGGTGAACTCATACAACCTTAGTGAATTTGTCAAGAATGAGTGCATCGGGGGGTCTAAGGTGATCAGGGATGTCCCTAACAATCTTGCAAATTTTTGGTTTAACTCCTTAATGTCTTCCCTTCCCTTAACTATGTGGTATAATTTTTCAATATTGAAGGCCCCTTGGGCATCATATGACTATATTTTTATAAATACATCTTCAAATTCATCAAAGTAACCTATAACACCCAAAGGGAGACTAAGATACCATTCTCTTACTTGTCCCTTAAATGATAAACCAAATAGCATCATAATCCTATCATCATCATCATAAATTTCCCTCGGGGAAGAATTCAATAGAATTCAATTTGAAAACAAGATGGTTTATTAAATCAGTCAAATGAATATATTGAAATTTTAATTATGAATTTCATTTAAGGATTTAATCAAAATATTTGGAAATATTATTTAAAATATATATCCACAAATATTTTGTGACAAAGTAAAGTATTCAAAAGATGATGAAAAGAAAAAACGACAGAAATAGAACTCAAATGCAGAGCAATCAGATTTAAGAGAGCAATTCGCTGGTCTTGTGAAGACAGTTTCAACCTTTTTCCAAATTTCAAGGGCATGATATTAGTCTCAGACACCTAGCAACAAGATCAGCAGATTAAGGATCATTTTGCAGATTTCTAGCATTCAGAAAACCAATTCCAGAGTTTAATGATAGTTCAATGTTTCCAACTGATAATTTGGAGATATTATTCTATTTTTAGTTATTATTTACGATTTTATTCTAAAATTATTGTAACAGTTTAGGAGAGTCTTTATTCTATATATTGCTTCATTTGTAATAAACAAAGGGTTGGGATTTGTACTAAGAAATACTACCATTATTGTAAATATGATCACTGAGATTTAGTGGCCATTTGCATTAACACAAGAAAGTTGTTTCAGGATTCTCGTGTCATATCTATGTGCTGAAGTGCTTCTTACTGTAATAAGGTTTCTTTGTTTTTCATATGTGTTTCTTTTTTCTATTTTTTTAAAGAAAATTAAGTTCAGGATTTGTTTCAAAAGCACCCTCTTCTGGTTTAAAACAATATCAATGTTTTCTTCTGAAGTTTAAATATAGAGTTCTTAATTGCTCCATATTTAAAGTGAATCTTAATCTATTCTTCCTTCTCCATCTCATAAACTACAAGGATCCAGTAGTATGCCTACCTTGCATTGTTTCACTTAAGCTTGATACTTCTGCAAATTGATCACCCCAAGCCTCTTAGACTCCCTTGCCCAATGGTTTTTCCCTTGTCGTTCCAACCAAATCAATTCATAAGCCAAACCTTGAAATTTCACAACTTGCCTAAAATCCTACCAAGCAAGAAAAGCTAAATCTGACAAAGAGATCCCTCTCTGAAGTTGGCAGGGCTAGATCCCAGCTTCCAAAGAAATTATGTGGTTACCTTTGCAATTTCTTTCACAGACTTAAAAAATTAAAGAGAGCTAACATTATGGCGATCATACCGGGGACGAATGGTTTCATCTTCCCCAGGAAAGATTATCAAATTTCATATCTCATTGCTGATGGTGGACAACAGTCAAACATATGAAGGCTGAGACATTCACCTGGCGAATCCATGTTCAAGAATCTAGAGCTCAAAGATTTCATGGCAACTCCACTAACCGAAGAAATAAAAGCTTAAATTGCATAGTTGGTTGTCGCATTAGTCACAATGTTATGATATGTAAAATTTTATCTTTCTATTGAAGATTTAAAAGAATTTTGGGATGAGTTTGCAGATGATCAAATTGATGAAGTTTTTTCAACGACCGTGTTTTATTGTTTGGAATCATGCAAATTTTCATCTGAAATTAAAGTTTGTTTTCTTGAGTCATTTGTTGAAAGACTTAAGAAGGATATTGAACTCTTAAATACTCAAATTCAGTCCTATAGTTTCCAAGATCCGAGACAGTTCTTTGAAAATCTACCTTCGCCAAAACGAGAGGAGATTGTACTACCTTTGATTTTCACATTGATAAATATTATGTTTTTGAACACACGACTGACATTGTACAGTTAAACTCATAAACGACAGGAGATTGTACTGCCCTTTGATTTTCAGATTGATAAATGTTATGTTTTTGAACACAAGATTGACATTGTACAATTAAACTCGTGGGTTAACATTGAGGATACAATTGGAAAACTCAGCCATGTTAAATTGATCATTGAATACCTGGAGGATCAACTAATAAATTATGTCTTTATTAATCTTGTAGCAGACTACATGAAGAGTTTTTTTAGCTTGAGTTTTCAACCACGTTATCACTATAAGAACCAGATCCATCGTCAGTTACCATTGTTATTACATTTTCTAGCTTTAATTTCGTTGACACGCAGTCAAGAAGTCAACTTATTTCAACAGCTACTTGGCTGGCTTCATTAGAATTTTTGTGTCATTTGATTCAAAAATGTAGGGTAGGTAAGTGTGTGCTAATAAGCTCAGTACTATGAGCACCGTTTTCAGTCATATTGTTCAAATTTCAGTTTGCAGCAGAGTTTACAGTTTGTAGTATTCAGTATCATTTTCAGTTTGTACAGACATTTGAGTTTCAGAACAGGTCACAAGTTGCAGGTTGGGGTGTGAGAACTATTGAATGGTCAGGCATTCGAGCTGAGGTTCTTTGCTTCCCCACAGGGGGGACATCATCCCCAGTTGGAGCCACTGTTAGGGTCCTATAATATAGGTAATCTATTTCTGCAGTTATCTATTTTGGGAATCTACTGGCAAAGTTTAGCCTATGAATCACTAGGTGTCATATTCTAAGCATTTGCTTCTCCAAGGAGCCATTTAGTTCTTGAAGTCTGGTGGCCAAGACAAAGTATGGATGTTTGGGAGATTTTTCACATATAAATTCTAGGTCAGATCATGTTGTAGGTGTTTTCATGGCAAATTTCTCAGGAGAATCTTTCCAACAGTATACTTGGTGCTTCAAACCGACATCCAAATCAAAAGAAAAAGCAAGTTGAAGTTTGCAGCAAAAAGCAAAGAAGAAGGCCTACCTGAGAAATTATTTATTTTGAATTATTTCAAAAATAATAAATAAATTAAAACTCTAAAACATGAGAACCACATTTATTCATACGTTGCCAAAGTCCTAAATCCAAAAGTCAAATCCTATGGCCCACCCGACACTTAACTATTAAATTTCCCAAATGTAAAATCCTCTAGATCTGTGAATGAATATATGGACGATTAGTGATATGTTTTGGACCCCCGCCCCCTCTTACATTTAACCAAAGGGGGATCCGAAAAGTTGGGTTTTACAGTTGTCACCCTCTTGTTACCACCCCCCTCAAAACCTCTTACCACCTACCCCCCACCTATTAGTCAAATCCTATGGCCCACCCGACACTTAACTATTAAATTTCCCAAATGTAAAATCCTCAAGATCTGTGAATAAATATATCGACGATTAGTGGTATGTTTTGGACCCCCCGGCCCCTCTTACATTTAACTAAAGGGGGATCGAAAAGTTGGGTTTTACAGATATCGACGATTAGTGGTATGTTTTGGACCCCCCACCCCTCTTACATTTAACTAAAGGGGGATCGAAAAGTTGGGTTTTACAGTTGTCACCCTCCTGTTAGCACCCCCCCTCAAAACCTCTTACCACCTACCCCCACCTATTACATTTAAATTTTGGCGGAAATACATTTAAATTATGGTGGGAAGGTATATAAAGAAAAATTTCATATGTTATGAAATTTGTTTATGAATGAAGGAGGATGAGAAAAATGTGACTAAGGTGAAAGGAAATTTACATCTACAAAGGAAATCCATTCACTGGTGCAAGAAATGAATTTACAAGAGAAAATAAAAGGAGAATTTTGTGATCATATGTTTATGAAACTAATGTACAGGTGAGCAAAAATGATCTAAGTAAAACAAGACATTACAGGTACATGTGAATTTAAATTTAGAGGTAAATGAAGTTGGAAAGAAAATTTTACAAGCTGGAAATTATATAAAATTAAAACAAGATTTACAGGAGTAAAAGGAAATTTACAGGTATGAAATGAATTCAAAGAGGAAGGTAAAAGGAGAAACAGGACATGGTTTTTGAAAACAACACATGGGTTTCAAAATCCATGGGAAGAGAAAACAAGCCATGGATTTAGAAAACAAGCCATGGATTTTGGAAACAACACATGGATTTGAAAACAAGATGGTTTATTAAATCATTCAAATTAATATATTGAAATTTTAATTATGGATTTCATTTAAGGATTTAATCAAAATATTTGGAAATATTATTTAAAATATATATTTCGCTAATTATTTTGTGACAAAATAAAGTATTCAAAAGATGATGAAAAGAAAAAACGACAGAAATAGCTCTCAAAGGGAGAGCAATAAGATTTAAGAAAGTAGTTAGATTATTTTGTGAAGACAGTTTCAACCTTTTTCCAGATTTCAAGGACATGAAGATCAGTCTCAGACACCTAGCAGCAGAGGATCAACAAATTGAGGATCATTTTGCAGATATCCAACGTTCAGAAAACCAATTCCAATTTTTAATGAACAATTCAATTTTCTAGCAGATAATTTGGAGATATTATTTTATTTTTAGTTATTATTCAAAATTTTATTCCATAATTATTGTAACAGTTTAGGAGAGTTTTTATTCTATATATTTTTCATTTGTAATAAACAAAGGGTTGGGATTTGTACTGAGAAAGACTACCATTATTATAAAGTTAATCACTGAGATTTAGTGGCCATTTGCATTAATACAAGCAAGTTGTTTTAGGATTCCTGTCTCATATCTATGTGGTGAAGTGCTTCTTACTGTAATCAGTTTTCTCTGCTTTTCATATGTGTTTCTTTTTTCTATTGTTTTAAAGAAAATTAAGTTTAGCATTTGTTTCAAAAGCACCTTGTTCTGGCTTAAAACAATATCATTGTTTTCTTCTGAAGTTTAAATATAAAATCCATAGTTGCTCCATATTTAAAGTGAACCCTAATCTGTTCTTCCTTCTCCATCTCATAAACTACAAGGATCCAGTAGTATGTGTACCTTGCCCTATTTCACTTAAGCCCGATACTTCTGTAAATTGATCACGCCAAGCCTATTTGACTACCTTTCCCAATGGCTTCTCCCTTGTTGTTCCAACCAAACCTTGAACTTTCACAACTAGCCTAAAATACTACCAAGCAAAAAAAGCTAAATCTGACAAAGAGATCCCTCTCTGAAGCTAGCAGGGCTAGATCCTAGCTTCCAAATCAGTTATGTGGTTACCTTTGTAATTTATTTCACAACCTTAAGAAATTACAGAGGGCTAACAGACACCAACACATTAGTGGACCAACTCTCTCTTCAAATGGGTCAGCCTAAAGCATTTCGCACTAGGCCCTAGGAGACTGTTAGAGTCGGTCTTTACATCCCTCCGTCAGAGATAAAAAACTCTTCTTGCATGTCATCTTTATGTGTCTCTCTCGTTTCACTCAATTGCATTTCGCTAGGGGCATGCCATAATCTGATGGAAGGGCTTTGTCATTCATTACCCCTCATGCCTTGCCCTGCTGGCTCTGGTTTGTTCATCAAAGTCAATTTTAAAGTCATGTACAGTCTAGTTTGGTCTCGTGGTCAGCAAGAGTCATTTCAGTTAGTTGATTTGGTCTTCAACAATGTCAAATAATGCCCACAGGCCATGAGGATGTCTCCAATAAGTCTTCGTTTCAGAATGTCCATTATCAATAAGGCTCGAGAATGATTCTTCTTCAAAACAGAGTTTTGAAGAAGAAATCGTCAAATTTGTTTTTATAGTGAATATGTAATTTTTAAAGCTCAAACATGCAATGTTTCAGGCGCAACCCTGGTCATCCTCTGCCAAGATCACATGCCAAACACCCCTACAAAATTGATAAAGAGGGTCATCGTCAGTTCAAAAAGTCAAGCAGAAACAACAAAAATAGAGTTTACTTTAAGAGGTGGTGCATGTGTATAAAAGGATTTGGATTGAGGCAGCCACTTATCCCCACTTTACTCTTATTTGCCAGGGTCTTGGCTCAGTTTTACTCGCATGAGAAGCTCTTAACAAGTTCACACCTATTTTGTATTTTGATACAAGTGGTTATGCCTTCACATACCCTGTTACACGTTTGTTTGGCTGCAAGGTTACTTGTTACACACATTATCCAACAATCAGTTCAGATATGCTTTCTCGTGTTCTGAGCCGCAATTCAATGTATAATAATGTTAATGCCATTGCAAGCAGCTTTTGGTTATCGAGAGGTAAGGCAGTGTACTACAAGTTTATGACTTGGACATATGGATGAGTAGGTTTCTATTCAAATTTGGCAATGGTCAACTCTTCATGGACACAATCTCATATTGAAAAGCTATGGAACATACCTCAACGAATTAGGAGAGTGTACCCTCCCTGCAATACACTCTCTCTCCAAGATGCTTCCTTGGGTATAACTGTTGACTTTTGATGAACTATGGACCAAGTGGGCACTTCCTTTGGAGAGACCAGCGAAATTACAGAATTTCATCTCAGTTGCTCAATTTTGACCAGAGAAGGCCCATGGTATTCAAGTAGAGGCTTTTGCCATTGCCATGAAAAGAGTAAACATGGAAGCACCAGAACATCCGGATGTGCAATTTGTAAGGAAGCTTCAAATTGCTGGAAGTTGTTGAAATAAGAAAGATGAAAAGAGACTACTTCATTTAAGGAAGAAATGCTCTGAGTTGGGAATTGATAAACAAGTTGAATTTCGTGAGAATGTGAATTACAATGACTTGGTGGATCTCCTTGGAGGGGCTATTTCCAGGCCTTCATTTGATGACGGATGAACATTTTGGCATAAGTATTGTGGAATACATGGCAGCTGGTGCAGTGCCAATTGCTCACAATTCTGCGGGACCAAAGATGGACATTGTTTTGGATGAAGATGGACAAAAGACTGGGTTTCTAGCCACAAATGTAGATGATTTTGGTGATGCTATATATGTTCTTATGACAATGCCAGAGGCAGAGCGCTTAGACATTGCTGCAGTTGCAAGAAAGCGTGCATCTAGGTTTTCCGAGGAGAGATTTTATGAAGATTTTAAGGTTACAATGCATGATTTGTTAAAAGAGTTGTAGATTGTAGATCTACAACTAAGAAAATGACATAGTAGCTGAAGAGTGTGTTCAGTTTGTAGAAGTTGTCATTCACAGTTCTGCATCATAAAATCTTGATATAAAATTTTAGTTATTGTGAAAAGAAATTTCTAGCCGAGACTGTGGATGAAATTGCGAGCACGGCGCACTGGGCAACTGGCGCAACACACTGGAGGAGGGCGGTGCACTGGGTGTGGCGCATCCAGGAGGCGCAGCGCATTGGGCCTCCTGTGCGGCACACACAGCCAGAAGCCTGAAAATTTCCAGAACTCGCCCAAATTGCCAATAATGCCCACGAATTTGCCAGACAAAACTTTCCACATGATCATGAAGTTAGTAGGGACGGTGGAATCTGCAGTCCAACAAAGAACATGCATAAAGGCTCCTTGAATTTTCTTTTGGGGTCATACACTCATATTACGTGCAGCAAAAGGATCAGACTTGAGCCATAATGGGTCCGAATTTTTACAAAACAATGAAGTGGACAATGCAGTTATTCCACTTAAGCAAGGAGAGAATCATTGGTCGTTAGATGGTGAAATCATTATATCCAATGGCTATCCTTTCATCACAAGTTCATGGAGTACTGGGCCAGACTTTTCATCGAAATTCCTATAGAAAAAAATGGAATGATCTCCTGGTAGCTCAACAGGTTGACGGGCCGAATGGAGAAGGGTACTTGGATGGAGAAATTTTCGATTATACTTCGTTTGGGCTTTTGTCTTCAAATTTCCATTTCTCAAGGTTTGATGCCAAAGGTATCATCCGACTATTCTCATAAACATTTGCCTGACTTGGATATACCGACACACAAAACTTCAAAGACAATTTAAATGTTTGTACATGTTTCCCTCCTGAGCCACGTGGTTATCTCCATATTGGGCACGCAAAGGTTGCACTTTTCAATACTTTGCTAGAGGTATAAAAGGGCACCTAATCATGCGCTTTGATGACACGAATCCTGCTAAATAATGAATTTGTTAAGAATATTCTAAATTATTTGGATACACTCGATATCCAAGGAGAAGGACCCACATATACTTCAGATATAAATGCAACAGAAACGCAACAGGAACCAGTAAAAGATCTTCATTAAAGGCGAAATATTATTTAAAAGCCATTTTTATAAAAATTGGTTTTAATTAAAACGGGGAAAAAGAACAGTCCAAGACTGAAAGCCTAAATATAAAGCGAAGATATCTACAACAGTAGAGGAATAGGATTCGATTTCCTATTTATGACTTCAGTTGCATTTCAAAGGGTCTACGCTCTAGGTTTGGTCTTTTAGTTGGTCATCAGAAAATTTCAAGGGGAACGTTGTTCTCTTTTCTGTCTTTATCAGTCCATTTGAAACAAACCCTTGTTTTTGGTCGATCTGTTTTCTCATGGCAGAGTTTATTTATTGTATTGAAAAGTCATTTGTAAGGGTTGGAGTCTCTGGGAGAAGTGTGGACGGAAAATCCAGCACTTTCATTGTACAGTTTTGGCAAAGGATTAATGAAAAGATGCAGCTCTGATTTATGAGATCCATGTGGTGTGAGTTTGGCATAAGTGTTTTCTTTCTGTTTCATATGTGTCTTGTGATGTTTTACATTTCATTACATAATCATTTCCAGCTGAATGATTTTAAGTGAAAAAGGTAGAATTCAGTTTACTGCTCTGCCTTGGGAAAGTGTTCATGTTCTGTGTGGCTTCTTCTGTCTGAAAAGGATTCATCACCTATGCCCTTTTCAGCCTCTCAAACAATCTTTCCACTACATATTATTCTAGTTTGATTGCTAAACTTCCTGCCTATCTTGCCTCATGAAATAATCTGTGTCTTCGATTTAATTTATCAAGCTCATACTGTCCTTTGGTCCCATACAGCCCAGAAAATTCAGTCATTCAATAAACAACCTCTTTCATATTTATTTACTAGCCTAAAATCAGTATCCAATTTAAGGCATCTCAGACCCTATTGAGTATTTTTACTGAGTTAACCTGGAGAGAGCCCTCTCCTGTCCTCGTAGGGCTAGCTACGAGGCTGAGCGTGGTATGATGTTATTTTGAATCCTGCCTTCCTTCAGCCTAAGGCAGATTTGAGCACTAACAGAGACTACTTGGGTTAGGGCGAAAAAAAGGACAAAAGGTTAAAGAAGGTTTGAGGATGATCACCAAGGATTCTAAGACCCAATGCCTTATAATTGGGATGAATGGAGTCAAGAGTTATTTTGACTCAAACAATTTTCTCAATTAAGGAGATCTAAGTAGATTCGTTATCCTTAATGATGCAGTAACGCAGCTACTATAGGTATTTATACTTCATTTAATATTTGATGGAGTTTCAAGGGAATGCAATGTGAAATTATAACTCTAGGAACATTCATTCACATAATCTTTAACATGTAATGCATGCACTACTTAAAATCCCAATATTTTCAAGAATTTGACTTCAATTAGTGCACAATAAGACTTGACAAACATTCCATACATTAATCATGTAACATTGTAGTGAAAATAACATGAAAATGAAACCTATAGGAGAAAGTGAATATATACATCCATCAGGACATCAAAGAGAAGCTCCAAAATAAGATAGTGAAGTTTCCAAACATCAAAATGCATTCAAAATATCCAATTCATCCTTAAATTGCAGGTCTGAGTTCTTTTCACAAGAGAAATAGAAATCCAAGTGATGATGTTTTACAAAAGAGACCTCACTTATATTTATATGAGCCTCTAACAATTTGAATTGGTCAAATTAGCCTAATGAACCCCTAAAAGTGACTCTAATGTGCAAAAAACAATGTAATTAGGGATAAGCCCACCAAATAGCTCCAAAGATGAACGTTAAGCCTCTCAAGAGGGTTGAAATGATAGAACAATAGTGTAAATGGTTCGTTGGAAGGCCTAGACAAGTCCTCCATTTGCCAAATTGAAGAGGAGGGCTCTACTGATGATTAACAAGGGGTTAGCCCCTTGGTTTCAAAGCAAAACATCTATGGTGCTCCCAAGTGGCTATGGGGGCATCATGAATAGTCTCGTGGGCCTCCAACATGATCAACATGTCGATACTCCATCCATAAGGGCTATAATGATTATACAAGCCCTCTCCTGTCTCCCTAGGTGATACAAAACCCCATCTGGGCCCTGGATCATATGTCAAGTGTTTGGTGCAAGTATGTAGTCGGCTAGGAAGTGTGGTCCAAGTGCATCATCATCTCTATATGAGTGGGGAATGAACAATCCAAATGTGGCACTGAAATATCCCATGGGTTGGCAGTCAATGCTTTATTGTGGAGGAGGCCCATGGCTCTCAACACTTACCCTAGAAATGTCATTATGACCCTCCGAAGGGCTTGGATCCCATATAAGGAGGCAAAAACCAAGGAGAAGACCCACTTGAAATAACATATAAGATCCAATGTGTCTACTCACCTTCCAGTACAACAATTCATTAGTGCAATTGATAAAATGAGCTTACAAATCAAGGAACCAAGTGGACACTTCATAGTGGCATCCCCTTCCATAATGGGCTTTGGAATAAACAGATGTCCTTAGGTTCAAGAGGGAGGTTAATCAAGGACCCTATTAGGTGGTTTCAAACTCTAAGGGAGTGACAAGTCCATGGTACATATTTCAAATGGCAGGTGTCATGTGATATAGTGATTGAACAGAGTGGGGTAGCAAGGGAATGCTGCAAGACAAATGCCATGGTACAAGGAAAGTTTTAATTAGGGAATCCCACACATGGGTGTATATATATAGGAGGGTGAAATCATGGTACATGAGTTACCTCGGCCTTTATCTTCCCACCCTTATTCATATTCCTTTTTCCTTTTATTGATTTTATTTCTTTTAATTGCTCAGGGCTCCTGGGAATGAGAGCATGATGTGAATGATATAGCAATGGATACCCCCTTAAGGAAGGGCAGTTCATGGCCCACCAGGGGTCGGGACAATCATGGGTTCCTCAATAATGCACGGGGCTCTTATAGGGACCCTAGGAACCAGGGTGATGGCCTTAATGATAAGGGGTAGAGCTCATGTTTAGCTTTTGCCCACGTGCTAATTTTTTATGTCTCGGCCATATTTTGCATTTGATGGTACATTTCCTGTTGTAAGTGGCTAAATTGTTCTTTTAAATCTCTTTTAGTTGCATCAATATCTGGGGCATTATTCCAGCCTTGACCCAAATTACATAATGGGAGGGGGAGGCTAACTCCTTATGAAATCAATGGACAAAAGTGGACCCAGATGGGAAATATGTGAAAAGGGGCTATAAAGAGTGGATGGGAATGATGTATGTGGTGTTAGGAAGTGGGATCACGTAGCCAAAACCAGGGTTTTCCATGTAGTACCATTCCTGAAGCTAGTAGTCAATAGAGGATATCCCACAGGACTAGGATACAAGACTAACCACCATGTTGGGAAAAGGGGAAAAGATTACATACCAAGCCCATTATTTCCACCAAATCCCCCCACTAATCCATGTCCAAATGTGTCCATGATAAATAAGAAAAAATACCTAATTACATAATGAAAATCCATACCTTCAAGGTTGGAAGGCCCACCTTCAAACTTACGATCATAACAGATGGGCGAGGGCACATAATAGTTTGCTCAGGCGATGAGGAATGGTTGGCACATCGAGCTATCTAGGGGATGCAAGGGGTTGTTGGCTATTGGATGAAGACCAATCTAGGAGAAAATTTCTCCTATGGTTGTCACCCACTGGTGTTGCATAACATGTACAATGCTTGATTTAAAGCCTGATCATTTATAGTCAACTTCGAAGTAAGAAATGAGAAAAAGGGAAAAAAAGAAACCTAACTAAATTTGCAGTGTTAATTACAAAAGAAAAAAAAATGGAGATGTGTCATTAAAGAGGATAGTAAACTGAAACAATTTGAAAAGTAAAGCCAAAATCACAAATGGATTATCATTAAAATTGAAATTTCAAGTATATTACTGCCTCTTTTTAAGGTAACATCCCATAAAAAAGAAAACTACAATGTACAATATACATATAACAATTAACAAGAAGGAGAAAAACATAAACATAATAATTAAGACACACGATGGAAAAAATATTGAAAGATTCTTAATTGAGAGTGTAAAATAATATTATTCAGATATGATGATCACAAAATTGGCATATTAAATGTTTGCACAAGGAACCTCTTAAAAAATGACCCCATTTACAAGACCGTATTGGTCAAATGCTAACAGACATAAACACAAATAATTAAACATGAATTGTTGTAGTGAGCTCATAAGGCATGTTCAAGTATTGGTATGCCACTGCAAGAAGAGCCAAAATTAATACTAAAAAACGCAGCATATATAAATCACCAGTAATTGAAATTTATTATACCTATGGTAGCAAAAGATATTATCAACCTCCATAAATGTTGCTATTTAAAAAGAAACCCTACAAATCAATGTATGTAAGTCGCAAATATTTAAACATTGATAACCCAATTAAAGAATGAAACTATATCATAGCAACTTGTGTTGCCATTCAAGATATCTTGTATTCCTTTTCCATCCTGAATTTAAATCCATAACTTCTGAAAAATAAATCCATAACTATTTGTTTAATTTAAATAATAGGTCTTTAAAGTATAATTAGGCTTAATTACTAAAAGGTAAGGGTTGGGTTTATTAAAGAGGAAATGACTATAAGAGGAGGACCCACATCCATAAATTATTGACCTCATAATCAACATAATATGTCAAATGCATGATAGCCACCATACATAAAATATGCATGCATCACGTAAAGATTCCCACCATAAAATTAAATATATAATGAGGTATGTTGTGTATAATCATCTCCAAAACATTGTCCATATTCCCAATCATAAATTCAAAATTGTGGAACCATGAAGCTAACATGCCAAAATGAAACACCATCAAAATATTTATGTCAAATATCCAACATCAAAATATGAATCATCAAATTTTCATCAAATATCCCTGTCAAACATCCACCATCTATGTCAAAACATTTATGCAAAAGGAGATGAATTATTCTTAGATTTTTCCAAAACTCCTTCTATGGAGAAGCAAATCTCCTTTACATCTAATCGTTGTTGATGTTTAGTGCCTTCTGAAGTAGAGGTTGTGGGATATGGCATTGATTCTAGGGTGACGTTATGATTAGGATTTTTTGTAGAACAAGTATTGGCAGGGGAAGTGGACAAAGGAGGAGGTCCAAAAAATACCATAATTGAGGGAGTAATAGACCTATCACGAACATGACTAGCATCAATAGGAGAGGGAATTCCTTCTGAATGCAAATTAAGATTAGGTACTCTAGAAGGTGAAGGGGAGGCATGTGTAATTGAGTGAGAACTAGAAACAAGATGTGGAACTTTAGGAACAATACCCCAAGCATTATTTTCACATTCAAGAAAAATTTGAATAAGGTTTCAGCCATCATGGACATATATTGGTTTATTGGTAGGTCGGGGCTCTAGTATTTCTTGTATGTTGGGATGAGGCCTAAGAGATGGAGCGAATTTTTTTTTATAGATAGGAGAGATACAAGACAAATTTGGAGACCATAAGTTAAAATGACCCATGGTGGAGGGCTGATGAAACTCGTCAGAATCAATGTTAAAATGGAAAAGTATGACAAATCTTTTTGTTTCTTCCAAAATCCCACCATCCTGGAGATCTATTTCTTCTTCCTTGGCTTTTGCCTTGTCCTAGAGAACCTGAGCTCATCTCTGTAAATAATCAAAATCATTATTCAAAATTGCAAGAAAGGTAAAGAAACTACTCTTTTCACTTTTTAATTACTCCAAATTAGTTGTACTCAATCACAATCCAGCCACTTCTCATGTGTTTTGAGGAAAAAGAATCATAAATAGGTCTACAAGGATATGAAATAAAATGCAAGTGGGGGAATTCAAACCCAAATTGTAATTGTAATTCAAACCCACAACATAGAAATATTGTCTTAATAGTGGGTTATAATTGTTTCTTTTGCTTTTGTTATTTTCAAATTTAATAACTTCGGTGAAAAATTCATCAAAATGGGTTTCCCTTCCTTTTTTATTATTTTTTGAAAAGGATTAAACTAGATTAGGGTTTGAATAAGGTTATGTGAATGTACAGAGTCCAAATTTAATTCTTAGGGAAGCAATAACTAAATTTCCAATAAGGGAATTTGCATGCAAGAGTTGTAGAAATATATGGAAAAATAGGACAATTTTCATGCAAGGGTTTGGGCAAGTAATTGTAATTTTGTTTTGTAGAAAAGTAAAAATTAGGGAAAGACAATAAAAAGTTTTGAATAGGGCATAAGGAACAATTTAGAGATGGCATGCAATAGAGAGCATGGGTTTTCCATGAGTGGCCCCAATGTATGTAACTTTTACTCAAAGTATAATGGCATAAGGTAATTTAATGAAATTTACCATAAGGTATAAAAGAGTAAAACCTTGAAATATCACACAATTATATGTGAAGATTTTGAAGCAGTCATGTTGAAAAAAAAATTTTATATATATCTATATATATATATATATATATATATATTATATATATATATATATATATATATATAATATTCCCCAAGGAAAAATCATAACTTTCACTATATAAAATATTGAAAATTACATGTTGTAGATGTTGCAAAAGGAGCATATGTCAAAACTGGTGGCATTGCCACATACTATGTAAAGTCTAAAATGTGATTGTTACATTATTCTAATTTATGTGCTGAAACATAATATATATATATACAAATACATAGGTCTATGAACTAGCACAAAAAGACAAATTACAAAATATGGAGCTCCATCTATGATTTGTGAAGAGTCAAGTAGCTTCTGCCCAGTGGGAATGATGATCTATGAAAGGCCTATGGAAATACTTATAGAATTCATGCCCATTTTGCTCATGAATCATCCAATAACCAATAGGTTGTTGTGGTGATTCCTTGGAAAGGTTATCGGAAAGTTGGTTCCTCTCCCTCTAGATGACGACATGATATATAGTCAAACTGTGATTTTAAAGAAATAATTTCATCCAACAAATTCTTGAGTGTGTGCATGTGACATTCATATTGTTGATTGAGCCAATTAATGACAAGTTTAGAATCGCCAAATATCTAAAGTTGTTAAGTTTTGAAAAAATTATTTGTGCCTCTCCCTAAACCAATTCTCATCTTAAAATAATGATCGTCACTAAGATATAAAAATGTTCCACCACCACAACCCACTTGTTGGGTTGATCCATTGAAATAATCCCAAGGAACAGTTTTTTCGATGGTTTCTACAACTATATTCCTCTATTGATGTCTAGGTTCTTCATTCAAAATCATATTGTACAAAGCAGTAATGTGTGAAAAGGAGAGTTGTCAGTTTGGGACCTCTTGGAAGATGAGTTTGTTCCTTCCTATCTAGATACTCCAACAAACCAATAGGGGTAAGTTACGAAGTTTTTTAGGCTGGGCTTGGTTCCTCCAACATTCCCATGCATTTCAAAAAGTATCTCCCAGCCACTTGATGTTGATATCCATCAATTTATATAATTGATTACAAATTTCAGTTATTATCAGGCAGTGCAGAAATAAATGATTAATAGATTCTTCATTGTTCCTGCATAATATGCACCAGGAGGATCCCTGAAAGGTACGACATTGAAGGTTGTCTTTTGTAGGGGCTTTGTTGCATAATAAACACCACATAAAAATCTTAGCTTTTGGTGAGCCTTTTAATTTCCACAACGAACACCAACACCAGGCAGAGTCAAGAGGCTCATGATCAACATAGATAAATGAATATCCCTCTTTTGGAGTATATTTTCCATGCTGATAAATCACCCAAACTAATTCATCTTCCATTTCCTAAATCCTTATATAAGCCTTTGATAGAGAATTAATATAGTTTGACCAGTCCTGATGCCACATTGTAGGGATCCTAAGATTTGGCGTAGATTTCCATGCCTGTCCAAAAATAGAGGAATTTTCTAAGTGTGTGATTTGATCTAGAGTCCTTATACCAGATGTCTCTAGAAATTGGATGAGTTCAAGAGGTATAATGTGAGAATTTCCACTACTAGACCATGTGTCTATTCCAATATGAACCTTCCCACTCGATCCTATACTCCAAGCCAAACTTGCTCAGATGTATTCAAAGGAATTCAAAACAGATCGCCAAATCGTTGATATGTCAGTTTTGTTCCAGCTAGGCAATCTGATACATTCATAAATATGTTGTGGGCTAATGTATTTTCTAATAACCACCATTGTCCATAAACTATTTGTAGTAAGGACCTGTCATCCCAAATTTGTTACAAGGGATTTAGAAAAACATACAAGGTTCTTCGTCCCCCAACCTCCCAATTTATTGGCCAAAGCAATGTGATCCCATCTTACCATGCAAGTGTTCTACCTTCCTTTTTCCCTCGCCAGAGGAACCTACAACATATTTGTTGGATTCTAGTTATTGTTCCTTTGGGGATTCATGCCAAGGACATCTAGTATACAGGGAGTGCCTCCAACACTGATTTGATTAGAACTAATCGATCTTCCCTAGATAACCAATGACGATGCCACATGTTTACTCTTCTTTCAACCTTGGCTGCCAACCACATTCAATCAGCAATTTTATAGTTATTGGTTTAGAGTTGAAATCCCAAATATTTGAGTCCATCTTCAAAGTCTAGGAGCTTATATGGAAATCTCTTCTTTGCATAATCTAATTCATACTAAGAATACCCCATAGTAGACAAAGTGGATTTATCTTGATTGATTTCCATCCCTGTAACCTTACAAAATAAATTAAGAGTGACATTGAACATGGTTGAATCACTTATGGTCCCATTCAAAAAAATGAGGACATCATCCACAAAAATTAAATGAGACAAAATGATATTTTCAACTATTTTAACACCTTTGATTCTCCCCTGATTCTTTTCTTCAGATATCAAACTGCTCAGGTCTTCCATAACCAATAGGAAAAGTAACATGACAAAGGGCATCCTTTCCTGAGCCCACGCTCTACATGAAAAAAAAATGATGTTGATCCATTGATGAGAATATTGTCTGAAACAGAGGAAATACAACACATTATCCATCTAATGAAATCATGAGGGAATCCTATATGAATCAATAACATTCGCAAGTACAGCCAGTTGATCATGTCATATGCTTTAGATAAATCAATTTAAAAAATCATACCCTTCCGATTCTTAATTTTCAAAGAATGTAAACAGTCCAAAGCAATGCCTATATCTTCATGGATCCATGGATTGTCTAAAAAATAAAATTGCTCTTGTTATATATGTTGTGATAAAATAGGCTTGATGCGGTTTGCAATGATTTTCACAATAAACTTATAGATCCAATTACAAAGAGAGGTAGGCCTGAAATCATTAAAGGTTTTGGGCTTATCTGATTTGGGAATTAAGAAAATGAATGTAGTGTTGAAAGCATCATACATTCTTACATTCATTCGACAATATTCTATGACCCTGAGTAGATCTTGACCTATCAAATAAAACAAGGCCAAATAAAACTCCACATGCCATCCATCCAAGCCTAGACTCTTATATTTTCTAAACCATTTAAGCATTGTCTCTAGTTCCCCCAAGGTCATCGGCTTATTTAGATCTTCAACTGCTTCCTCATCTACAAATCGGGGAAAAAGACTACACACTTTTATAATTTCTACCAGATAAGACTCCTCGGGTGCTTTAAACAAATGCCTAAAATTGTTAATACCCGGGTTCGCTAGCTCATTGAAGGATTGTACTGATGAGCCCTCCTCGTCCTCCAAAGACCATATAATATTGATATCCTTCTGACATTTTGCATATTTTTTAAAAAATATTTTTCGTTGCCAGCTTGTAGCCATATAGCTCTCCTCTTAAGCCTCCAAGTTTATTCCCTTTGTTTTAATATCCTGTGTCTCTCTGATTCAAGTTTAACAACATGGGGTTTGCTTCAGCAGAAACAAAACCTAATCTATCTGGCTCTTCTAACCTAGCTAATTTAGTTTCAACATTCCTGAGAGATTCTTCATCTTTCTTTTTCTTTTCCTTTTCCCATTCTATTGTCCTCTTCTTTAGTAGCAAAAGATTCCCCGCAAAATATTCAGTCACTGACTCACCTTCAATCATTGATCTATCCTGCCATTTTTCTTTAAGAATACAGTTGTAGTCTTCATCCTTTAACCATGTCGGATTAAATTTGAAGGGAGGTCATGATTTGGGAGATATACCTTTTATTTCTAAATAGATAGGCAAATGATTTGATATTCCTCCCAAGCCAACCCATTGCCTAATCAATTCAAATTTATCCATCATAGATTCTTTGATGAGGAATCGATCAATCCACCTATCTAACATGGCTTCCCCAATTCTTCTATTTCTCTAGGTCAGCTGAAGATGAGCCATAGGTATGCCAATCAGTTTATTATTCTCTAACATCTGTGCAAAAAATTCCAATAGAGAATCTACCTGAGCATGATTTTGCATGACCCATAGAAAAATTTAAATCTCCCACCAGTATTATGTTGTCCTCCTGCATAAACGAAGACATCATAATTAGCTCCCATAATCCTACCTGATTGTGATGAGGACCATATATATTTACTATTTTGAAGTCCATCCCTAATTCTTCATAAAAAAAGATCCACCATTAAGACTCCTTCCCTTCCCCATATATTTATTAGCTTCATCATTCTACAATCTATGCCTATACCAATGCCCCTAGATTTGCCTCAAACATCTAAGGCATGGAAGGTCCATCCTAGTCTGATGGCTTCTAGAAGTGTAATAATATGGGCATTGTTCCCAAGTGTCTCTTAAAAAAAAATCACATCTACCTTCTCTAAATCTAAAAGTCTCCTAAGGGCTAGTTTTTTGGCAAGGCTACCCAACCCTCTACAATCAAAGGATATCCACTTCATCGGGAAACCAATTATGGGATGCCTCTTGCTCTAAGAACCCCATCAAGTGATAATTGTCTTCCTTCCACAAAATCCATACTGGCCTTATGGATAGCTTTCGATATATAGGATTGTCTACCTCGAGAGGTTTTGGGAATCTTTGGAGGGGATGATAGACCTATTCCTTGTCTAGCAGCTATGGGTTTCTTGGCCAGAGATCACAGATTATATCTATGGTTGGCATTAGATTCAAAAGAGGTATCCTCCCTAGTGAACATAGATACCTGGGATACTACAAGAATGATAGGGGAAGGAGCCGGGAAACATACAGGAATAGAGGTCGAAGGACAGGAAATTGAACTTAAATCAAATAGAGATAATGGAAGCACAACATTCTGATCATGACGCGATACAGCTGGATTATTCAAATTATATGGATCAAGAGATGGGAAAGAGAATTCATTGCCCAGAGGGGGATCACTTGTTAATGCATGATATCTTGTTACCCTCGGTGATGGAGGACGGAAAAAGGAGACTTAATTTCATTTTTCCATGTCCTTGCCTTTTGGAAAACGAACCGAACTCTTTTGAAGCGTATGGTTCATGTCATTTGATCCATCTCCATTCCCTTATTTCCCATCCATCGAATCTTCTATCATCTTATATTTTGCGAGACAAGGGAATTCCTTGTATAGGTGACCAACTTCATGACACCTCCTACATCTAAAAGGAACCCCATCATAGTCCAATTTTTGTAATCTATTAATGCCCCACCATTGTAGCTTTAGACTTTCCACCAGCCCTTCTCTGGTGTCAAGATGCACCAAAATGTGAGCAAATTCCATCTTGCCAGATTCTACAAATAATTTATCATAATCTAAAAATACCCCCATATCATTTCCTATACATTTGAAGACATCATCGCTCCAAAATTGAAGTGGCAATCTAGGAATCCTGACCTAGATTTCTCCTGCCTCCAGCTGTTTTCTCTCTTTATCGAATAAGGGTGACCATATCTTCAACATAACAGGCACCATTTCAATATGCCAGCATTTTTTCAAGACTCAAGAAGCCTGATATGGCCTATTAAAGCGTAATGCAAACCATTCCTTGGTCATAGTCACCACAGTCGGCAAAATTTCCAATACCTTGTTTTACATGAAAATACCTCCTCATCATCTCAGAGGAGAATACTAAGTTGTTGGTTTAAATACCCCTTTTTCCTAACCTATGTAAGACTATCATACAAGTTATGTACCATAAGGACCACATTATCATAGTCTATAACAAGTTGTCCCCTTCATCAAACTTGCGTTACCATAATTCTCACTCAGTCACGAGGCAAAACGCTCGAGTTAACTAGACTTTGACACTCTTGTTCACTTTGGGAAATTCATATGGTGGAATGTGATCTCTTTATAATCATCTTTAGCTTTTTCCTAAACAATAAAAGCATACAAAAGTGGGAAAGATCCATAAAGCATGGGGAAGCTTTTTCCTAAGCAAAAAAGCATCTACAAAGTGGAAAAAGCCATTTTTATATGAGGAAACATTATTCACCCAAAAGATTTTGCCCAAATTGAACTAAAGAGGAATTTGGAAAATATTCATAGCCTTCACTTGCCTATATATTGGAGGCTTGGCTATTGAGAAAGGGATGGGAATTCGTATATTGTAATGTTGTTGAGATCTATCTTGAGAGGGAGAGTTTTAGAGCCAGGAGCTGGGGGAGGTGCTACTGCAACTTCATATTATTGTTGTAAATTTCCTTTGGCTCCATTAATAATATAGATTGGTTGTTCTTCCTTCCATATGATGTTATTCATTGTTTAGCCATTTTTATATGAGGAAGCATTATGCACCCAAATATTTTTCCCAAATCAAACTTAAAAGGAATTTGGAAAATATTCATAACCTTCACTTGCCTATATATTGGAGGCTTGGCTATTGAGAAAGGGATGGGAATTCTTGTATTGTAATGTTTTTAAGATATATCTTGAGAGGGAGAGTTTTAGAGATAGGAGTTGGGGGAGGTGTTGTTGCGACTTCATCTTATTGTCGTAAATTTCCTCCAGCTCCATTAATAATATAGATCGGTTGTTCTTCCTTCCATATGATGTTATTCATTGTTTACTTGTTATGTATAACTAATGAATGTATGGAAGTGTGGTTTATATTTATTCATTTAGTTATGTTTAGTTGTTTCTAATGGTTTTGATTGATAATATTATTATGTTGTGAATACTTTGTTTGTTCTTTCTTATGTGTAGGACCAAATCTTTAGAGCTAGCTCGGAGCACTTCCCAGCTACACTGAAAACTCCAACATGCTTTCATGTCAAGACTCACAGTCTTCTCTTTCACTTCTCTTATCAATATCTTCCTTACTTCTTGCATCACTGAAAGGATCAAGCTTTGAATAACCTCTCCCTTACTTGATTTGCCCTAGGTTTTCAGGACAACTTGAGAGGGTTTTCTATTCATCTAACCGATCATAAAATCCTATAGCAGAATTGGCGATTCCGCTGGGGAGGATTCTAATTCCTGGTTTTGTTTTTCCTCTCCTAAATTCCCTCTCTGAAATTGTATTTACTTGAGTTCCCATCCATTGTTTGCATGCTTAATAATCTAAATTGATTTGAACACTTATCTTAGACTTGGGCCCTCTGTTTTGAGTTAAACCTGTATAATGTTGTTTGTAGTGGATATAAGAGCATTATAAACACTATCTAGCCCTTATACATAGAGTGTTGACACTGCTTGTAACGCATTGTGTTGTTCTGTTAGCCTACGTTAGTACTTATAACCTCTGATTTGTCACTCTTCCTCCACTTTTTGTGTTGGAATTTCTAAGTGAACCATATTCCCTCACTGCTTAAGGGAGTCAATATCTAGTTTCAAACCCTAAATCACATCCATACTGACCCAAAGTCTATTCTATCTAAGGACCCTTCTACTTAAGGTCTACTACCTTCATGTAATCCTCTACTTGCATATCCTCTTGGGCCTATCTTGATTTAGTAGCACCCTTACCTTTAGTGTGTTTGTTGGTTTCCCCTTTGAACATCCCAATTACTATAGGTAAGTCATGGTATTTTGTGGACACCTTTTCTCCACTACCATTGAATTTGTATGTCTCAAGTTCCACACCTGTTATGGATTATCTTATTGTACAACCTATGGTTCATCTAGTAACCTCAACTACACCCACTTGGGGTGGTGCTCAACATTTTGTTTCCTCCACTACGCCTACTTCTTTCATGTCGACTCTTGGTGTCTCGTTTCTGGTAACCTCCAATAATTTGTTTGGTTGGAATCCATTGCTTAGTTTAGCTCCCCCACCACTGCAAAGTGGGGGCAATGTTTCTGGTACGTATCCACCCGTTGGGGGCATTCCTACAACCATGCAATATATGGTACAAAAGGGTCCATCTCTGATGTGTAATTTTCCTATTGGTGGCTACTCCATTGGTGGTGGTCTGGTACCTAACTTGTCTTATGTGGCCAGTGGTGTCCAATTCCATGGACCCGTTGCATCTCCTTGGGGCCTCCCAACTCAACCATTTGCATCTATTGGGGGTAGCATCTATCATGGGAGAAACCCGTTAGCTGGAAGCCTTCCTGAGGCTAGGAGAATGCCTTATTCCTATCACTCTACAGGACCCCCCACTACCTCATGGAAACTACTATCCATCATAATCTATGTAGCCTTTCGAAAACTTGTTGATGGGAGGATATCCTAGTCCCTCTCGTCATTCTATTATCCCTTGGTTTGATTCGACTGCACCTACTCAATTTCCTTTCTTGGCTACATTAGACATCATGGATCTATACAAGTTGAAAAATGATCCCATCAACCATAACTTGCTTTAACCTCTAACCTCTCCCAAAAATTTTGCAGACATTCCTAAGTTTGAATGAAAGCGGGAAGCACAAGAATTATTTTTAGGGACTTTTTCTTGCTCATAAAATTGAAAAATTCTTGAATTACTTCTTTAGGATCGTTAAAATCTTATGAAGAAGATATGAGCAACTCTTCTTCTCTCTTTTTCTAGCTCATTAAACTGAAAAAGATAGTACAAGTGTTCTTTCTATGGTATTTTTCTTGCTAGTTAATCTGAAAAACCTCAAGTTTACTTCTTCAGGCTCATTAAACTTACAAAAAGAAGCTCTAAGGATTCTTTTTAGGGACTTTTTCTTGCTCATAAAATTGAAAAAACCCCGAGTTACTTATCCAGGCTCGTTAAAATCTGATGAAGAAAATATCAGCACATTATTTTTTGGGATTTTTCTCTCTTAAACTAAAAAACTGCCGAGTTACCTTCTTCGGGCTCATAAACTCCTACAAAGAAGATCTGAGCAGTTATTTTATGTCTTTTTTCTCGCTTGTTAAACTGAAAAAGGACGTATTGAGTTTTATTCGTCTGGTTCGTTAAAATTTTATGAAGATCTATTGAGTTTTTCTTCGTCTGACTCATTAACATTTGATGAAGAATATCGAGTTTACTCCATCCCCTCATACTCATAACAAAATGAGGAAGATGTCTATTAAGCATAGGTTTATCACTTTAATTAGACTCAATAGACTAACTTATAGAAAAGGAATTGTCTCAGGTATTCTATTAAACCTTTGTCGCACTTGGTTATCAACCATGACAAAGGTACCCCCCCTGGATTTTCTCTTTACGATCTTTTCAGCCTCTCTAAATATGAAAAGACCACCGAGTTTACCCATCTGGACTCGTTAACCTTAATCAGAAGGGGAAAAAATTAGAAGAAAGAACAATAATTTCTATCTATATTGGTCAGAATTTTTATGGAAATAGTCTACTGCCCATCCCTTGAACATGGCACTTATCCATCCCATTCCTCTTTTATCAACTTCTCTTTGAGCCTTACGATCCTATGAGTTTAGCCTTGATACCCTGATGTCCCTGCATCCTCGTATCCTAACACTCTTTGGTGTTCTTGAGTCTAAGTTGCTTGGTCTCTTTGGTGTCGTGCCTTTTATTGTTCAAGGGATTGTCTACTATCTGTTGACCTTATCAACCACTATATCACGTGTCCATTTGATTTGAGTATGTTCACCTTGTTTTTCCAGATCACTGCAAAATCAACCCCTTTATTACTGTTTCATGTCGATTGATGTGGGACTCCTTATTGCCCACCTTCGGTAAATCCCTTCCAATCGACTTCAACAAATTATCTAGGAAGTGGGTTAAGAAACACCACAGTACCTTGGAGCTTGCAATCCTCAGTGGCAGGTTTTTATGTGTTTGATTAGGGGTTTTCATTATTGGCTCTTTATTCAATGATTCTACGAGTGTTCAACTTCAACTCATTTATTCACACTCGCTAGATTGTACTGAGCATCTTGAAGACCATCATCCTTATCGGTGGTCATCCTCGCATCAGTTAACGTTTTCATCATTGACTGGTAATCAGATGAATTCTCGCATGTTTGACATCAACTCATCTATTCACATGTGTATAATTATGTTATTCCATGATGGTGATGAATACCTTAGGTAGAGGCTTACATCACTCAGCCTTGTTTCCTCTCCCAAGGTTCATATTTTGTTTTTGAAGACAACTTATCTCAGTCTGACTACATTGTGACAAAGTTCCACATTGTACTTACTGATGGACATGATTTCTTGTCTTTTATATGGATCCATAGTGTATTGTTATAGCTATTGAGCATCGGAATGTCTGACTCAAGACATGATTTATATATGTGACATATGTTTGATGTTGTTTACAGACCTCCTTCTATTTTGATGCTCTGAAATTCTCTCTCCTGTGTTTCTTTATAAATTATTTCGGCCAACTCCTTCCTCTCTGACCTCACACTTTAGGGGGAATCTATTATACATGAAAATACCTCCTCATTAGCTCATAGAAGAATACTAAGTTGTTGGTTGAACTACCCCTTTTACCTAGCATATATAAGACTATAATACAAGTTATGTACCATGAGCACCACATTATCCTAGTCTATAACAAGTTGTCCCCTTCATCAAACTTGTGTTACCAAAATTATCACTCAATCAGAAGGCACAAAGCTCGAGTTAACTAGACTTTGACACTCTTGTTCACTTTTAGAAATGCATATGGTGGAATGTGATCTCTTGATCCTCATCTTTAGCTTTTTCCTAAACTAGAAAAGCACCAAAAGCGAGAAAGAGTCATAAAGCATGGGGAATCTTTTTCCTAGGCACAAAAGCATCTACAAAGCGGAAAAAAAGCCATTTTTATATGAGGAAACATTATTCACCCAAAATATTTTGCCCAAATCAAACTAAAGAGGAATTTGGAAAATATTCATATCCTTCACTTGCCTATATATTGGAGGGTTGGCTATTGAGAAATGGATTGGAATTCTTATATTATAACGTTGTTGAGATCTATCTTGAGAGGGAGAGTTTTGGAGCTAGGAGCTAGGGGAGGTGTTGCTGCAACTTCATATGATGATTGTAAATTTCCTCCAACTCCATTAATAATATAGATTGGTTGTTCTTACTTTCATATGCTCCTATTCATTTTTTACTTCTTATGTATAACTAATGAATGTATGGAAGTTTGGTTTATATTTATTCATTTAGTTATGTTTAGTTGTTTCTAATGGTTTTGATTGATAATATTTTTATGATGTGAACAATTTGTTTGTTATTTCTTATGTGCAAGACCAAATCTTTGGAGCTATCTAGGAGCGCTTCCCAACTAGAATGAAAACTCTAACATGCCTACAAGAGAGGACTCAAAGGCTTCTCTTTAACTTCTCTTATCAATCTCTTCCTTACTTCTTGCATCACTGAAAGGATCAAGGTTTGAACAACCTTTCCCTTACTCGGTCTACCCTAGCTTTCCAGGATAACCTGAGAGGGTTTTCTGTTCATCTAACCAAGCATAGAATCTTATATTATACTTGTCCCCAAATTTCTGAGACCCTTTTCTCCAGACGCATCGACAAGTAATTTCTCCCATGAGACCTTCCTACCATAACGTGATCCATCGTATCCATTACTTCATCCAACTTGATGCCCTCCCTTAGAACCAACAATATCCCTCTTCTCTGACTTTGGTTCTATTAGATTTCTTGTCTCTCTTCTTCTGAAAGCCCTCATTTGTATTTCCAATATCTTGTGAGGGTGTATCTGAAGATATACTAACTCTAGCTTTCGTGTGTTGACAGTTTAGAGAATTAACAAGGATGCCTACAAAACAACCTGAGGTCTGTGTCGATGATGAATTATGGAGGTCCTAATTTAGGTGTGATGCCTCAATGCGCTGAGTTTGACCACTTTCCACCGAATATTGAACCTTAGAGGAGCCCGAGCCAGAGAAATATATAGAAAATCCAATATTCCCATACCGATTAAGAGATTGTTATGAAACCAGGTCACAAAAAGATAGAAAATATAGATCAATGCCTTAAAAATAAGCCTCTTCGAGGGAGAAACCTCCTTTACATTACAAAAATGAACAATTGTTGGACGATTCAAATGACAAGACCTCCTTTCTATATATATAGGAGGATAAGGGGTCATAATATAATTATAGCCGACATAACAATAATAATTGTAAGGGCACAATAATAAAAATATGGGGACTACATGGGCACAACAATATAATAAGGGGGTTGTACTAATAACAATATCGAGTTACACTAGTAGTATAGGGACCTAACAATCCCCTCTCCTTCAAAAAGTTTTGTCCTCAACGCTTGAGTAGTTCTTGATGCTTCTGTATAAAATTCTTGTCCTCACATGTGGAATCTTCAGCGGGTAAGTTCTTCCACTTGATGAGATACTCTGAAATTGATCGATTCTGTAGCTGTCGACTTCTCGGTTCTATGAATGCTTCAGGTTCCAATATGATTTTTCCTTCCTTATCAAGTTCTGGAAATATTGTTGGAACTGGGATCTTTGGCAACTTTTGAATGAGTTTCCACCCTACTTCACCATTCTTCCATTCATCCCTTTCTTTGTTTATCAACTTTGGTTGGATAATTATACCAACCTCTACCATTTCTACAACCATATGTTCAATTTCACTCCTTTGGGCATATGAATATCTACAAGGTCCAATGTTTGGAGGAACACTTCCTGGAATCAAATGAATAGAATCATCATGATCATGAATACGTGGGAGACCTTTGGGAGTCTCAAATACCTTGGAATGATTGTCCAAGACTTTTTGGAGGTATGGAGAAATAGATGATTTTGATGCAGGAACCATTATCGAACATAATTGTGAAATTACGCCTCGTTGTTCTTTCCTTAGAAGCTTTGTCATTCCATTAGAGTTGATTATCTTTCCTGGTTTCCCTGTGATACCCCTTAATTCAACTTCCTTTCCTTCCAAAGAAAATTTCCTGAAAAGTTCTTGAAAATTAAAATATGTTGTACCCAAGGATTGTAGCCATTGGACTCCTAGTACAACATCAACACCACCCATTGGTATGGAAAGCATTGGGCTATTCAATACATATTCTCCCATGGATAGATTGATATTATGGCACTTTCCAGAGCAATTTATGGTTCCTCCACTTACAACTATCACTTGACACTGTGGTGCTGGATAAAGGAAGCAATTCAATTCCTTGGCTATCTTACAATCAATAAAATTATGGGTACTCCTCGAATCAATCAACACAGTTACCTTTTTCTTCTTGATATGTCCTTCTATCTTTATAGTTTGAGGAGTGGTAATTCTGACCAATGCATTACAAGATATGGTCAGATTCATTTCTTCTTTCTCTGGGGTTGGTTCATGGTGAGTATCGTTTTATTTTGATGTTTCTTAATATTTTTCTTCTTGATATTTCACTATTTGAACCTTCTTCTTCTTGATATGTCCTTCTATCTTGAGAGTTTGAGGAGTGGTAACTCCTACCATTGTAATACAAAATATGGTTGGATTCATTTGGTTGGTTCCCGATTTATATCATCTTCTTTTGACATTTCTTGATTATTTTCGTCATTAGGAGGCCTTTCTTGTAGCAGCTTTGTCCCACCTTCCTTCAAACCTTCCATGTCTTTCTTCAAATCTTCCATCCCTTTCTTCCAATATGCTTTCATACCATTGATACCAGCTTCCATGGCATAGATAAAACTATTTACCTCTAGAATATCACTTACCCTTATATTTTATTTTTGAAAGTCCTCAATGTGCTTTGCCATTGAACCCTTTTGTTTTAGATTTATCAATTGGCTAAAGAAGGTGTTGCTCTTTGTATCCTCATAATGTGTTATCATTTCCTTCATGAAAATCAACCACGCAACAAGTGGTTTGTGAGAACAAAGCCATTTGTACCATAAAAATTGATTTGGTTCTAAATAATTAGATGCAATACGTACTTTTTGTAACAGTGGTACACAATGTAGATCAAAATATTTCTCCATCTGTAGTACCCAATTTACTGGATCCTTGCCATCAAACTTCCTCATCTCGCTTTTTCTCGATTTTAGGAGCTAAATCTTGAAATGACTTAACTCTGTAATTTTATATCTTTAAGTTCTACAATTTCAGCCTATAATATCCCTCTGAGTCCTCTTTCTAACTCCACAATTCTGATCGCAATTGGATTCTCGAAGAAAGATTTATTTCCAATCTCTCACGATGACCTAATAATAGAATAGTTCAATAGAGTGAACTTGTATGGAGTTCCAAGTGTCACTGTTTCAACCTTAGGTTTTGAAAATTATACTCAAATAAAATATAGTTCATCGTATTTTTGCAACTCCTTACTAAATTTCAATCTGATGCTCAGAGAGAAAGTTATGACGATTTTCCCAAGGTCACCTATTTAGGATGTAATTCGGGAGTCTGCAAAAACCCTAACTTCCTCAGATCATATATCCGCAAATATAGCGAGACAATATCTAAGATTCGAATCTGAGGTTCAGACCGATTTCATCTCAAATGGGTTTCTTTTTTAGCTTCTGAAACTTAGTAGCGAAAAAGTTATAGTGAAAATTCCACAATGGTTTGTTTTAGATGAAATTTTGGAGCTTGTAAAAACCCTAACGTCCTCAGATGATATCTCAAAAAATATAGCGAGACAATATCTGAAATTTGGACCTGAGATTCAGCGAGATTGCTTCTCAAATGGGTTTTATTTTTAGCTTCTGAAATGTTGCAGGAAAAAAGTTATAGTGAAAATTCCATGATGACCTGTTTAGAGCAGTGAAACCCTAGAATCCCAATCTTTGATACCAAGTGTTATGAAACCACCTCACAAAAAGATAGAAAATATAGATCAATGCCTCAAAAATAAACCTCTTCGAGGGGGAAACCTCCTTTACATTACACAAATGAACAATTCTTGGATGATTCAAATGAAAATACCTGCTTTATATATATAGGAGTCTAAGGGGTCATAATATAATCAGAGCCGACATAAAAATAATAGTGTAAGGGCACAATAATAACAATAGTGGGTTTATATGGGGCACAATAATAACAATAGTGGGTTTATATGGGGCACAATAAGAAAAATATGGGGACTAAATGGGCACAAAAATATAATAAGGGGGTTGTACTAATAACAATAAGGGTTTACACTAGCAATATAGGGACCTAACACTCCCCTCTCCTTCAAAACGTGTTGTCCTCAACGGTTGAGCAGTTCTTGATGCTTCTGTATAAAATTATTGTCCTCCCATGTGGAATATTCAGCGGGTAAGTTCTTCCACTTGATGAGATACTCTTAAATTGATCAATTTTGTTGCTATCGGGTTCTTATTTCTATGATTGCTTCAAGTTCTAATATGATTTTCCTTCCTCGTCAAGTTCTGGGAGCGTGTCACGTATAACCTTCTTTAAGCATGATTTTCCTCCTTTTTTTGTTATCAAAACCTTGAGTTCTTCGTATGACGTTTTGACTTTACTAGACAGCGAGGGTAGTCATAGTATAAGGGCAAGAGGAGCCTTTTTTTACTTCTAAGAAAACCCAGAGGTTAAATTCCAAAGCATTTCAAAACTATGGTAGGATACAATTGTACAGGAATGACTAGTAAAAAAGTAGGTATGATTGATCTACAAATTTGGAGGAGAAATTCTCCCCTCAAAAATTAATCGTCCCCTGACACTTTGCAAGTAAAAAAAATGGGTCTTTAAAAGTAACAAGTTTCAAAACCTCTTCAAGATGGTGAGTTAGTTTTTCACATGAACTTTTAAAAAGTACACATTCACATGCAACTCAAAATGAAAACCATGAAAAGAATAAAATAACATTTGATGACAGAATTCACCCCTCCTGGGCTACGTCTCTGGGCCTACTCCAACAGCTAGACCGCTCTATTTATTTCAGTGGAAAATGAGTACATACAAATTGTTGACAATTGAGTGGCGTGTTTCACCTACAACGAAACATTCTCCTACAAAGAATTCTCACTCCAAAAATATGACTCCTATAGTAATTCATGAAAATGTCAACAGAAAAAGGACTCACACATCAGGTCATTGTACTCCACCTAAAATCCAAGCATAAAATGTACAATAACTCCACATTGAAGTATTGAAAAGAGCTTCCTTCATGAACACATAATGAGAAAATACTAAAAGGAGTTGCACTGAAGAAGTAACAGTTGCTTCAGATGAAATAAGAAGGCTGGAAATTAGTCCCTACAAGGAAGCACTGTGTAGTTCCAGATATCATATCATCACCACTGAGGTTTGAGACTGAGCAGGGTAGCTCAGTCCGAGTCCAGGGAAGTGAAGTTGTTCCGTTGAGATATTTTCAGGAAAATGGCTAACTGTGAGAGGCAAGTGAAACTGTGGTGACTCAACATTGTAATCATACAATTAACATACTTTGACAACACGATGATAGTAGCCATTGGGATAACATAGCAAAGAGACACCCTATGTGGGACTGTCTAATGGTGAAAGTGAAAAGTGTGACAGTTGGGATAGACCTTTGGATGACCGTGACGACACTTGTGCGACAGTTCTTACAACACAGTGTGTGGGTGCAACGGGTATTCACATAGCTAAGAGAAACCAAACACACAAAGACAAACCTTCAAAATTGCTAGACCAAGATCGCAAGCATGGCACAATGATCAATATGCCAAAGATGACAGTTGGTCCAACAAGCGAAAGGGAGCAAGACATGTAGAGGAAACACATAGAATGAATTTCAGTGTTTGCAAACATGCATGTCATTGAAGACAAAATGATATGATGATGATCAACAGGTACTTCAAGCTACACTAAGATATGTACTTTACTTACCATACTTACCCTCCAAATGGTTATGCATCCGATGAAGTCTTCATGGGGTCTCGATATTTTATCATAATTCAGTTCCTTGTTCATTCTCCTCAACTCCTTGAGAGTCATCTAGTGTGTAATATTTCCTTGTGGTCTAAGAGATATATCTATGAAGTTTCAGCGAGCAGGGACTGTTGTTGGGATGAGGCCTTGGGAGGACATCTGCATTATTTCTGAATGCAAGGAAGATTAGACAACTAGGAAAACACTGAGCAGTTTTGAGATGCAAGACACTTCTGCGAGATGGGGTCCATGGAGGACACATCTGTGCAATTTCAAGTTGCAAGACAGACTGGGTAGCTGAGGGACAGCACTATGCATATTCTAGAGACAGTGGGTTCCATCTGAAGGAAGGACATTGGAGGAAACCACTACGCAGTTTTGGATGCCAAGGGATGTTGGGGTTTCTGCCCATTGCATAGTTTCAACAGGCAAAGGAAAAAGCTTTAGGTTTTCAGAAGTGAAGTGTACAGTTCTAGAAAGTTGGATGAGGCTAGGTTTCTCAGGAAATTGGCTAAGTGTGGGATCACTGAAACTAATGTAAACAGTGATAGAACTTGACTATGATCACACATTTGAACACTTAGTGATACAACATAGACCATCCAAAACATATAAAACATACTTTGCTTGATGCAAAAACCATCGTCACAAGAATGCATGAAGTGAGTGTGAAACATGTCTATGTGATGAGAACATACCATATGCACAAATATTTTCCCATGAAGCAGAACAAACTTCCCTTTGCATGACAAATTATAATCCACATGTCCAAGGATGACACATGCTGCATAAAGATGAGAACTTGAACAACTCTTAAGATCAAGGAGAGGGGCTTGAGATCATCAACTTATCAATAAGTGACCAAGGAATGATTGATCATTGGATCTACGGTAGGATCCAAAATTTGCATGCGAGCCAAAATTTTGTAGGGTGGTTGTAGCCGCTACAATAGGACCCCAAAATGTTATCTTGTATTAGAAAATAAATGAGGAAAAAGATCATAAACTTTCCCGATATCAATCCTTTTTGTTTTTTTTCAACTGGTGCAACATGACCTTGTTGTCCTTCTTAAGACAAAGTTCTAGATGAAGTTTCCAACACCTTTCAATCTGGTGCCCATTGAAATTGCAATGGGTACAAAAATGCTTTCGTTTTCCCATCAACAAGTAAGTCTTCAAACTTGAGAGAGTTTCCTTATTATTTGTTCCAAGGATTTTGTCCATTATTTTTACCATATCTTTGCATTTCTGACAATTATCCACATAATGGTCATATGCGTCACAAAATGTGCAAGGAAACGTGTCCCATAAATAATCAAAATCACCAACATTTTTAAAATCCCCATTACACTTATACCTATCCTTTGTGTTGTGACTTTGGCGATGAGGACTGGACTTTGCATGCCCTTTGAAACATTCATCTCTCTTTGGAGACAATTGGTCATTATCACTACCACTTTGGTGTGACATATCATCACTTGATGATTTCTTTGCCCCAAAAATTTTAGAGCACTCTCCAAACTCTCTATGATCATAACCCAATCCTTCATATTTTGATCACTCCTTAACCTCGATAGGATTAGTGATACATTATCCATTGATTATGAGACCTCTCCCTTCATAACCCATCTAATTTAATAGCTTCATACTGATGCCTTTAGTATGTTTTTCAAAGGTTGCAAAAGATGTGTTATCAACGTAAGCTAGAGGAGTAGAAATAGAGATGCTAATTACGTCCTTGGATTTTTCACCCGTATTTTCTATTTCATATGTTGATGACGAAGTAGATGATGACTCAAGCCACCCAATTTTACCAACAGGAACATAAGGACAATATTTTAGATGCTGGAAAAACTCACAAGAATCATTCTCAACATAGGGTCAATATCCTATGTTTGGACCAAACCCACAAATAGGCTTCATTTTCTAGTGATTATTTACTGCTTTTAGAATGGAACTATCACCAATATGTCCCTCCAGCACATGTTGCAACTAAAGGCACATTTCCCTCTTCTTCTCCTAGATAACTTCATGTAATATCCTCAGCTCAACATTCTCCATTCGTGGAGACAAATTAATCCCCTCTAACTCTTGGAGTCTTTCACACTTCAGCTTCTAACCCATACCTGCAACTTGGTCAGAACCCGCTCTGATACCACGTGATCTGAAAAATTGGAGGAGGACTTCTCCTCTCAAAAACTGACTATCGTCTGATGCTTTGCAAGTAAATAAAATGGGTCTTTAAAAGTAACAAGTTTCAAAACCTCTTCAAGATGGTGAGTTAGTTTTTCACATGAACTTCTAAAAAGTACACATTCACATGCAAATGACAACTATGAAGAGAATAAACTAGCATTTGATGAAAAATTTCACCCTTCCTCGGCTACGTCTTCAGGCCTGCTCTAATAGCTAGACTACTCTATTGATTTCAGTGGCAAATGAGTACATATAAATTGTTGACAATTGAGTGGCTTGTTTCCCCTACAAGGAAACATTCTCTTACAAAGAATTCTCACTCTAAAAATATGACTCCCTATAGTAAGTCATGAAAACATCAACATAAAAAGGAATCACACATCAGGTCCTTGTACTCCACTTGAAATCCAAGCACAAAATGTGCAAAAACTCTACATTGAAGTACTGAAAAAATCTTCCCTCGTGAACATATAATGAGAAAAAACTAAAAAGGGTTGCACTACAGAAGTAACAGTTGTTTCAAATGAAATAAGAAGGTTGGAAAACCCCTACAAGGTTCTCTCCATGCTCAAAATGCCTTCAAATTACTTCCAAAAACTTTGATTATCTCTAGCACTAAAAGACTTGAACCTACAAAAAGTCCTTCATAGAGTGCTCAAATCATAAAAATGAGACTTGTATTGAGTTCAGGATGCTCAAAAATCCCCATCTAGGCTCTTATTGAGCTCAAAAAGGTTCAAAATTGAGAAATTTATGCTTCTCCAAGCTAAGCTCTGTTATTTTTCCTACCATTTAGCCAAACCTGCAAACTGTGCAACAATTTTTCCCTGTAAACATTTCGGGAAATGACAATTTCACCAGCAAAATGTGCACTTTTTCGCCTCATTAAAATTCTCAATAACCTATATGCGCAAAAACAAAGCCACATGGAGTGCATAGGGTCGGGGGTTAGGGCCAATGGTTTTCCCCCGTCGGCGTTGACTCCTTCTTTGTAGGGCTATGGTCACATGGAGGTGACATGGAAGAGGGTCGGGGCCAACTACCCACACCCTCCAGGCTAGCTCCCCTCTTTTCCACCTTCGGTTATGTAGAGGTCCACAGGAATAGGGGTTGGCCTTAATTACTACCCCCATCGGACTCGGCTCCATGCCAAGTCATATGGTGCCCATAGCACCAGGGGGCTGGGGATGAATCCCCACCTCCACTCTGGTAGCACCTTCCACAACTTCATGCACAGTCATATGGAAAGTTTCGTGACTAGGGGTTTGGCCTAGTCCCTGCCTCGCTCCGTTGTTTCTCCTCTGTCATGGGCATATGGACAATGACATGACCAATGGCGAAGGCTAATGGCTGACCCCTCTCCCCCAATGCAGAAACCATTTGAATTCAAATATAAATTGTGCCCATATTTGGTTAAGAACCAAAGCTATGGAACGATGGTGGAGAGTGGCGATTGCATGCTGCAAGTCCTGGGGTCAAAACCCGCCGAGGCCTTCGGGCCTATACCAAAAATTTTGACCAATGACGAGGTGCCTCTCGTGACCTATGGTTGGGCCACGTGGAGGCCTTTTATTGGACATTAGGCGAATTTTAAGGTCTGAAATGGGCCTCCCAAGAAAAATGTAAAACTGAAATAAAATTTATAAGAACCAATAGGATTCAAGAGGATGATGTCAACCATGGGAGATGATTCACCATTTTTGGAGTAAAAAGGTAAAAATATTAAAAAAATAATAACAAAATAATAAAACTACTTTTTCAACTTGTATTTTCAAATTATCTCCCTAACGTTTAACTCAAATTTCGAGCAGGACTACTCGTTGGATGCAAAATTTAATTCCTCATCAAAGGAGTACCCATGTTGCATAATTTTGATGGACCCTGTTACCACTCCAGGAAAATCTCCTAGGTTATAGCTCGAAGATGCCTCGTAACATATAATATTCAATATTGTTCTCTGAAATATTGGAATGAATGATGGTTTGGATCAAGCCAGATAACCATTTCAACTCTATTTTTTACTCAAGACATGCATGAACACCCTCAGCTTTACAAGGCTTTAGACCACTAATGCTCAATAGTTTGTAGATTCAATGGATAAATGTAGAATACTGATTGTATCGACAGATGCATATATAAAAACACATATGAATGGCTAGCTACAGGCAGTAAATGAAGAATGCTGAATATACTGGCAGATTCATATATAAACACATATGAATGGCTAGTTACAGGTAGTAAAAGAATCTTGCAAATCTAGTTTATCAACGCAGAGATAAGATGACAGTTATTTGGCATTAGGTACAAAAGAAAACATGAAAAACCTGTTCAAGTGGAAGCTTAGAATAGAAGAGGAAATGGACATTGAACATATAACAACAAAAGAAGCTTATATTCGCTAGAATGAAGATGAGAAGCTTGAGTAGCAAAGTCTCAATAGTCTCCAGAAGTTGAACCCTTGTTACATCTTTCTTTCAGCCATTTATAGGCCTTTACAAGGCTCCTGAGCTCTCAAAGGCTCGGAGTGTCTTAATCTATCCTCCCTGTCTTGTTAACTGTTTGATTCCCTGAATGGGAAAGCATGACTCAGAGGTTTTCTTCTTCTGACAAAGGAATAACCACATTCTGGTATTTTGGTTGCGTTGGCAAGGAGCTCTCTCGTGCCAGAGATGCCTCACAATCGGTTCTATTGTTTTTGGATGAGCGTTATCTGCTCGATGATGTTTTTGTTTGTTTTGGACAAGCTACACATGCTGTGATGCTCTGTGGCCCTTTTTATTCCCTTTCTGGTCTCTGTTTTCCAGAAGCCTGCCTCCTGGACTCTGCTATGTAGTGGAATGGGTCTTCGAGCCATTGTTTTCCCTTTAAAATGCTTAATACTGGCTATTTTCTGTTTAATATAGAAAACACAACGACATTGTGAAAATCTCGCCCATCTCTTTTCTTTTCGGACTTAAAAAATCCTTAAACATGGCTTACTCTCCTATCGGGTCCGCCCTTTGGGTCATTGTTGCCTATCGCAAGTGGTATGACCCCGTGTTTCCCTTTGTATTATGAAATATGTAAAAACACGAGAAATACATTGAAAATGGCCTCCCTCCAAACTTCAAATATTATATATTTCATTCCCGAACCCTTTCGGGTCCGGGACTCATTGCAATCGGCACTGCCAAGCTTCCCTTTGTATTTATTTATATAACGAAAAGACACAAAAATACATTGAAAAAGGATTACCTGTGAACCTGAAATACTATAAAATAACACTTAGAATGCCGTTGGGTCCGAGACTTATTGCATCAGCACTGCTCCTTAAGGTTTCTCCCATTGCGATTCACCGATGAGATGTGGGTTGTCGATCTACGCACTCGATCGATGGTCCACGCTTAATCATCGATCGCAATTGCAATTAACATATGGTCTTCACCGATACCCGCCAACCGCCTTCGCCGATAGCGACTTCCGATTGCAACTGTTGATCCGATCATCGAAGCTCAGTGATTGGGGGTGTCTTGCGTCTGTCCTTAAGTCCTTTGTGCTGGCCGATATGCGATTTGCCGCTTATATCTGGGTCGTTGATCGGCCAGATCTAACGGCTGCTATGCATTGCACTGTTTAAACCTCCTTGGTTTTTTTACTGTTTTAATGCCTTTTAGCCTCTCGATAGTGCATTTCCGCCATGTTAAGGGTTCTTGGCATGTGCTTGTTGTGATTTTTGCATGGTCCTTAGGCAAATTTTGAAGGCTTCGAGAGTGTTTTGGATCCATTTTTGGGCCAAATTCTTCCAAGGCTAACAATGGTTGCTTCTGGGGATGAAGTCCTCCCTGTGAGATTTCAAGAATCACATATCAATACCTTTCCTATAAAAACAACATCAAACCTTCCTCCTAGTGCATTGGTCATGGAGTCTATTTTGCAATGAAATAAAAACTAGAAAAGACATATTTACAATACCAAGGCTTTAAAGCCTTAAATGAAATAAAGTTTCAAAAACTGTCCATTGACTCGACCATCAAAGACTTGTAAAAGCCTATTAATTTGATCATCCTCTTCAAAAACTTTGCAGCATTTGACTTTGTCGGGTAGAGATGGTATATATTTCACCTCATCTTTGTATGCCTTCAGCCTTGGATTTTTTGCTTGGAAGGTTTTGTTGACCTGAAAAGTTAATATGAAAGATGAATCAATGCATTCCTATGTGGGGGACACAAGGATTACACCTGCCACTACAGCTTCCTTAGAGCAAGCTCCATCAAATAACATGTCCCAAATCTGTGGGCCTTCTTCCTCTATGATCTGGCAAACTGGTTTCTTGAGCTGCGTGGAGGGCATCTAAGATTCTTCAATATGAAGAAAACAAGCTCCAAAATCAGTGTCTACAACATATATGGGATGATTAGTAGGATTCCTTTCATCGTTGTTAATATAAGCCAACTAAGCCTCTCTGTACAATCTCCTATTTTCACCTCCAAAAAATGGGACAATAGCATAGGACAAATCATTTTGTAATATTCCACCTAATCTCTTGATCCAACCTCTTGAAAGCAACATGCCAAACTTGTGGGGCACCTCTACTACCACAATATCCATCATCATGCTCTTCATGGGCAGCTGAGGCAAAGTGATGACTAGGTCCTTGATTAATCCCAGACATTTCACCTTTCTAGAGTCAAAAGAAAACAGGTCATGATAAGGCTTGGTAATGTCAAGACCCAATTTATCCATGACAGCCTTGGGCATTAGATTATGGTTGGCTCCAGTGTCCAGAAGGCAATCATGAAGGATTTTGTCATGAATAGTTAGATATACATAGAATGATGGGGAGTTGTCCTCATAATTTTCAATCATTGGGCTAAGAATTACAGCTGGTTGGTCATCTTACAGATTTACATAGTCAGTGGAGGCTTGGATGGCTTTAGGCTCAAGGGCCTTGAGGATGGATCTTTTGAAGGACTCATCCTTCACTAGTTCAATCAGAGGCATAGGTATTCTTAGTTTCTAAATTTCCAAATGAAAACTAAAAGGAGAAGGAGACTTGTTAAGGCCTCTTACCTCGTGAGCTGGAGCTTTGAGGATGATAGGATCAACTGCTAGTTGCTTCTACTTATTAGCTTGTTGTTTGTAGGGATAGCAGCTCCTTGAACAGGGGTTTGCTTGGCATTATTCATCTTCGACCTCAGATTATATCTTTGCTAATCTTCACCTTGTAGAACAGCTTCATTGTCCTACTCTTGGCTGATCTGGTCATTGAACAATGACTTTTCATAGGCAGTTAAGGTTAAAAAGGAGGCACTGCCTATGTTTTCAAAACAATGGATCACATCATCTTCTTCAAATTGCTCTTCCTCCATGACTATGTTCTGAAAAGGGGTCTTTATCCTTTGGTTTTCTTGGGCATCTTTTCTTCATTGCAAAATTTGCAACTACTCATTAGCTCTTGTATATGGATTTGGATTTCTAGGAACAAAGGTGTTAGGAACTCTTCCTTTCCCATGGTGCTGATCAACCTTTAATTTGGAGATCTCGGAGATTAATGACTCTATCATCTTATTCATTTTATCAATCTTGGGTTCTGAAGGTGATGAAGATTCGCCCCTCTGTCTCCTTCTATTAACATTACCTTTGAGCTTTTCTGCAGCCATGATGTTTGATTCTACTTCCAAGGCTACATCCTGCATATCAGCCAAAGTAGCACATCGCCTCTCCCTCAACAGTAAATAGAAGTCAGAATCAAAGGCACTGGCATAGATGAGTCTAGCAGAGGTAGTGGTGGGTTTTACCTCAGCTGGTATTTTGTTATACATGTGGCTAAACCTCTTATTAAAATCAGACAACAACTCACCATTTTCCATCTTTAAGTTCCCAAACTCAGTGTGGTAGTAGAGGAGATCCTTCTTATCCTCCCAATGCTTTAGGAATGCACCATATAAATCCTCAATATCTGCTATAGATCTTGGGGTCAGTTCTCTAAACCACTTTCTAGCCTCTCCATCTAGGCTTTGGACAAAGACTCTCATCCAGACATCATCTTCACTAATGTCCAAGTTATCAGCATAGCTATAGAATGATTCAAGATGTTCTTCAGCTGTAACACCTTCAGTCCCAATGAACTTAGGCATAGACTTCTGATATTCTCCAGTAGGCATGGAATTCAAAGGAGTGGGCAGTACTAGAGGTCCATACCTAGCAACTATTATTCTTTCCATTTTGGTAGCTTGTGGACCTGCCATAACTGTGGTGGCTATAAGGGTACTAGAAGTCTGAATGACAAAGGGCTGAGGAGTGATTGATAGGACTAAAGGAGTATGATGGATAGGAGGTGAGGTTTCCTTTGGGCTTACAAAAAAGGAGAACCTAAAGAATAAGGAGCTTTATGAATCTTTGAGAGTTTTTCTTCACTACTAGTATTAAATGCTATACTCTCAACATGTATTTGTTCTATTGTAGGATTTTCTTAAAGAGATATAGAAGATTGTTTAGATTTACTTGAACCTGATGCTCCTTTCTGCAATACCGTTCTTTCTTTGATGATTTTTTCTGCATCAGACACTGGGTCAGCTTGTGGCTTCTAAGGATTTCTCCGAGAATGCCTCACAAACTGAGCCAGAACTATGAAGTGGAGTCGCCAAGAGGTTCAACCTCCAGTAGAGTGACCAGATAGATGATTACAATCGAAAAAGTGCCCAGACTTTGTCTATCATCAAAGTTAGATTTGTGTCATCTCCCAGGGAAGCTGAGCTTCAGTTTCCTCTCCCCGGCAGTGGCACCAATTATGTTATCACTCCAGGAAACTCTCCTAGGTTGCAGCTCAGAGATGCCTAGTAACATATAATCTTCAATATTTTTCTCTGAACTATTGGAATGAATGATGATTTGGATCAAGCCAGATAACCATTTCAACTCTATTTTTTACTCAAGACATGCATGAACACCCTCAGCTTTACAAGGCTTTAGACCACTAATGCTCAATAGTTTGTAGATTCAATGGATAGATGGAGAATACTGACTATACCGGCTGATGCATATATAGAAACACATATGAATGGCTAGCTACAGGCAGTAAATGAAGAATAATGACTATACCGGCAGATGCATATATAAACACATATGAATGTCTAGCTACAGGCAGTAAAAGAATCTTGCAAATATAATTTATCAACGCAGAGATAAGATGATAGTTATCTGGCATTAGATACAAAAGAAAACATGAAAAACCTGTTCAAGTGCAAGCTTAGAATAGAAGAGAAAATGGACATTGAACATATAACAGCAAAAGAATCTTATATTTTCTAGAATGAAGATGAGAAGCTTGAGTAGCAAAGTCTCAATAGTCTCCAGAAGTTGAACCCTTGTTACATCTTTCTTTCAGTCATTTATAGGCCTTTACAAGGCTCTTGAGCTCTCAAAGGCTCAGAGTGTCTTAATCTGTCATCCCTGTCTTGTTAACTGTTTGATTCCCTAAATGGGCAAGCATGACTGAGAGGTTTCTCACAGAGGAATAACCACATTTTGGTATTTTGGCTGCAATGGTAGGGAGCTCTCTCGTGCCAGAGATGTCCCACAATCAGTTCTGTTGTTTTCGATTGAGCATTGTCTGCTCCATGATGTTTCTGTTTGTTTTGGACAAGCTGCGCGTGCTGTGATTCTTGGTGGCCCTTTTTATTCCCTTTCCGGTCTCTGTTTTCCGACAGCCTGCCTCCCAGACTCTGCTATGTAGTGGAATGGGTCTTTGGGCCACTGTTTTCCCTTTAAAATGCTTAATACTGATTGTTTTCTATTTAATATAGAAAACACAGCAACATTGTGAAAACCCCGCCCATCTCTATTCTTTTCGGACACAAAAATTCCTTAAACATGGCTTACTCTCCTATTAGGTCCGCCCTTTGGGTCGCTATTGCCTATCGCAAGTGGCCTGGCCCTGTGTTTCCCTTTGTATTGTGAAATACATAAAAACATGGGAAATACATTAAAAATGGCCTCCCTCCGGACTTCAAATATTATAGATTTCATTCCTGAACCCTTTCAGGTCCAGGCCTCATCGCAATCGGCGTTGCCAAGCTTCCCTTTGTATTTCGTTATATAACGAAAATACATAAAAATACATTGAAAAAGGCTTACCGTCGGACCTGAAATGTTATAAAATAACACTTATAATGTCGTCAAGTCCGGGACTTATCGCATCAGCGCTACTCCTTAAGGTTTATCCGATTGTGATCTGTCAATGTGATGTGGGCTGTCAATCTGCGCGCGCGATCGACGATCCACATTTAATCACCGATCGCAATCACAATGCCCATATGGTCTTCGCTGATACCCACCGATTACCTTTGCCAATAGCGACCGTCGATCCGATCATCGGAGATCGGTGATCGGGGGTGTCTTGCGCCCATCCTTAAGTCCTCTATGTTGGCCGATATGCGATTTGCCGCTTAGATCTGGGCTGTTGATCGGATAGATCTAACGGCTGCTATGCATTGCACAATGTAAGCCTTTGATACTTGGTTTTTTTACTATTTTAATGCCTTTTAGCCTCCCGATAGTGCATTTATGCCATGCTAAGGGTTCTTGGCATGCACTTGTTGTGATTTTTGCATGATCCTTAGGCAAATTTTGAAGACTTTGGGAGTGTTTTGGATCCATTTTTGGGCCAAATGCTTCCAAGGCTAACAGACCCTTCTATATGAAAATGAGAAATACATTAAAAACATTATTGCAATCACATTTTTCATGTATTTCTCATTTTTGTGTAGCAAGATCCATCGAAAGTATCCAACATGGGTACTCCATTGATAAGGAATCAAATTCTGCATCCAACGAGTGTTTCCGCTCGAAATTTCAGTAAACCCATAGGGAGATAAGTTAAGGCCAACCCCTAATTCCACCTCAAATGTAAGACCCAATAAAACATTTCCAACTCATACATTTACAGACCGACACATGGCGAGCTCAGATTGGCCCTCCATACATGGCATGTTGATGTAAGCATGATGTGAGCAGTACAAACTTCTTAGTCAGTAGCCCAATCAACCCATCTACAAAAAAAAAAATTGCTAGTCAAAAACTTCAGAACGTCATAACTTCTTCATATGTCAATTGAGGTGATTCGAGCATCGTTGGAATCAGGACGACGAACACTATGACTTGAGAGGAGATTTAGAGCACTTCCATTTTTTAGTCTAATTTTGATCTTTGGATCAGTTATGAGAGGATAAGGTAAATAAATAAATAGAGAAGTTGACCAACCAGTGAAAAAGACACAATGGAATGTGTAACTAACCAAAATTCTTACCTATAATGTGTTTGAGACTAGTGAAGCAACAACTCCTTTAGTATAGAACCTGAATTTCCAGTTGAGCCTAGCACCTTCTCTAACCATGGAGGTTTTGTGGTTGGTAAAAACCCAAAATAAACCTCAATGTTGAACAAACAAATGATAAACTCAAAACCCTTTGCAAATACAAGTCATGGATCAAGATTAGTACCCATATCTGTCATTAAATTTTTCATTAATTCCAGAGTACAGGCTTATGGGCTTTAAGGCCATGCAAATTAAAGCAATAAATGTAAGTCTGTCAAAACATTAAAACTCAAGAATTTACCCATACAACACGCAATAACCATATCATATAGCCAAATCATTTAACGTTGAAAGGTGGATTCCAAATGTAAACACAACTCTTTGCCATGATATCAAGCATTATACACTAGTAATTATCATCAAATGAGTCATATTAACACCATGTGGAACGTAAAACCCTTTCTATCCAATTCAACAGAGGTCCCACATTGATACGGAGCTCACAAAAACCAAAACATTTAACCACACTTCACAATCACATAAATACACATAAATTACCATAACAGGTGCCATATGTTTCGTGATATTCGGTGGTTAACCTTTCAGCACATATAACTTTCATATAATGTAATATTTACGACATGGAGTGCATATAACCATAGAATTGCAACCAAATATTTATCCAAAACCTTGTAATGCCTCAAACCTTGTGATATGGCAACAATATTTTTTGCACAACCCTTGATAATTTAACAACTTGCAATACTATATCTTGTTGCATGTGTATTAGCAACTTTGCAACATAATCATTTCCCACAAAATGATCTCTTAACCAACATAATATTCATGATTCTCAATATGATAGCTCATTAATGGTGTGCATCATATAATTATGTTGACTAACATGTGTGTTGTGATTCAAGAGGTGGTGAAATAGGCATAACAAAAGGTGTGACTAATCCAAACATCATGAAGCAATCAAATTGATATCCTATGAAAAACATACACAATCATAAGCATGTGCATTTGTTTCATTCGGATCATGTATGTAGTGCCATATGCATAAATAAAAATGTCTTAGTGGTCCTCCCCTTTTGATCATGGTAGTAAAAAAAAGATTATAAGCAAAATGAAAACAAATTACTTATAGCCAATTGGGGTGTGGCTAAGCATGAAAAAGGTAATATATTTTGTAGCTTGTTACAAAATTAGAGATCTAAAAAATAGGTGTCAACACAATGGCATTATACACATTGTGGTCTTGTAATGCAATGGGTATGATTGTTGAGTAGTAGTAGGGAATAAATTCTAATCAATAGCAAGGAATAAATGTTGAGTAGTGGCAAGAAATAAATCCAACAACAATTGTTGGTGGTTTCCAACATGTAGAGTGTAGAAATTTCACCTGTAGAACAAACTGATATATGCAATGTCCTAAAGCATAATACTTGTTCTACTTCTACAGAACATTAAGCGGAAGCATAATCGAAATCATGAGCAACATCAAGTAGAAACATGCATAACTGATCAAGAGAATTAATCACACATAACACAAGATATATCCAAGGGAAAGCACCAGCATAAAACCCCAACCATGTATTATCAATCAAGTGGAAATCCTCTTCACAATACAAAAAGAATCAGCTCTCAAGCTATACAATTCTCAATGAATTATGAAGATTTAAAGATATATCTCATGAACCACCCAAGCCCTGTATATATAGGCTTTCCCTATGGTCCTTATGTAGTTTTCTTAGGAAATAATAACAAAAGCATATGCTATTAATTCCAACATACCAAAAACAACTAATGGTCCAAATACGTATTCCTTGAGAACACTAGTTCCTCAACCATGCAAAAACTACTTACTAGAAATAGTTAAGCATTTGATAGTACACTGTCCCACATCTCATCTCAATTGGGTCTCTGACAGAACTGACATGCAATAGTTATCCATGAGTGAATCCTCAATTATCTAAAATAATAGTTGTCACATGCATGCAAGCATTAACAAACTATATTTTATTATTTT